>CM056450.1:5050000-5196651 GCA_029783895.1 Triplophysa bombifrons
TACCAGACTCCTGCGCGCTTTTGTGCCATATCGATAGGCGTTCCGCCGCTTTCTCCTGAACATAATTACAGAGCTCATTGAGTCAGCGGGGTAGGATATAGTCCTGGGAGTTTATTTACTCTCATTTTAAGGGAATCATAAGGAGGCTTCTTTATAAAAGCGCGGTTTGTTTGGCTGAAATGGAGTAATTATGGGGGAGAGAGAGGTAGGACGCTCCGCCATGCCGTGTTGAAACCGGACCCTACTGATGCCCATGAAGATCACGACGGGATTGTAGGGTATTGTGTGGTGTGGTTCGAGTAGTTGTACAAAGTAACTAGTACAGACAAATTGAAATTCACAACCAAATAAATAGAAAGTGGACCTCACGGTTACATCACTATCACTGAACTGACTGACAGATCTCTTGATTCTCATGGAAGTCGTCCACTGGGATGTTGTGTTTGTTCACCTGACAGCCGTTTGGGGGTCGATTATATGTCTCTGGTTTTCAGGGGTAAAGGAGAGATGTTTGCGTTCCGCCAAGACATCCATATCTCTTTCAGTGGTTGAGGTTGGTTACATACAGAGTGTTTATATACTGTATGTAGACGTGGACAAAATTCTTGGACAAAATTGAGAACATTCCCAATTTTTACATGTATGGCTGTCATTCCAGTCCAGTGTCTGTTGAATTTCAACAAAAACAAACCTCAGGAGTGATAAAAAGTCATCCAACAGCAATGTGAAAGACTGACAGCATGACAAGACATAAACTGTGATAAAAATCCAGGTTATTTCATACATTAAAAAAACCATTTCCTAAATGCATGTAGAAATATGACTGTTGTATTGGTTAAAAGTGAATATGAATTTGAGGTCTGAAAAACTACAGAGCATCTTTTCTGTTATTTTCACCTGTTTTTCCATGCAATTTTATTTTACTGCAAATAAATGCAAATATAAACAATACTTAAATTTGAAATTTGGGAGAAATATTGTTAGTAGTTCACAGAATAAAACAATAATATCCATTTTCCTAAACACATAAAAATAGTCTCTGTAATGGTCTTTTAATTAAACATTTTCAGGGGCAGTTTATTCTTAAAGGTACAGTAGACTGTTTAATTCTTGTTTTAGCAACATAAAGGTTTCAATTTAAATGAGAAATGTAATGTAAATACAAAAATATATTATATATTATGAATAGATCAATTTAAACATATTTCTGTAGGTTATATTATATATACATAAAAACTTCTAATCATCTAATGTGTGTTTTCATCAAAATGCATAAATGTTACACATTCATTTAATACCTATACATATAAAGGTATTAGAAATTTTAAATAAGGATATCAATTAAAACATATTTTGAACATATTCAGTATCTCTTTATAATGTCTGTAACTAAAGATGTTCTATATACAGTATATAAAACACTGTACAATTGCAAAAAAGTATTTTGTTGCAAGAAAGCTTGACTAGCATTATAGGTGGACCTCAGGGAAACAAAAGTCCTTATGAAGTGTAGAATATAACTGCCCTAATGTTACCTGCTGTACATTACTGCAGTACCAAAGCTGAAAGGCATTATTGTCTGATGAGAAGCAGCATATGTTTGCATAGTTTACATTACTACGTATACTCAGGCTTTTGTAATTTAATTTTCAGTGAGATACATCTCCCTCTCCGAGTGAATGCCCGCAGTGGAGAGAGGTCTGGTAATGGTGCGGACTGCAGGATCAGAGTGCATTCATTATTTACTGATCTTAAATATGCAACATTAAGGGCCGAAGGGTTGTAAAGGGTTCGTGGATGCATTTACACAGTTTTGGGCCTGAAGAAAGAGATGTAGATGTAACAGTGAAGATCTTAAGCGACACGATTGCACAAACCAGAGATCAAAACACATGTGGGATGTGTTGAGGGTATGTGAAGCCATATTACGATATTAGGTTCATATTGTGTTTCCATCTGCTGTTGCGTACTGTCTATACATCCCCTCAAAAGGCAGCTACCTATATAGTCAGTAAATGATGTAGCTCACAAGGGTTTGATGCAAAGATTTTGAGTGTGTGTGTGTGTGTGTGTGTGTGCATGCGTGTGTGCGCAACTGTAGTGTCAGTTTCATTTACATATAAATGAGAGTTTTGTGATCACATGGGCTCTGACCTCATTCATTCTGATGGTCAGGCTCTCTCAGTGTGGCAGGTGCCAGCGACGCTAAAATTATACCATGCGCTCGCCCTCCAGCCCCCGCCACTCATTTATGATGCGCTTCCTGCCTGACAGGAAGTCAGGGGCGCAAAGAGCAGGTCACTGGCACACTGCCAATCAGTGTAACATTTATATGGAAAGTGTGTGAAAACCCAAAATGGTTCTTCTATAGCTTCACTTTGTTCCTCCTGTGGTTTATGGAGTGTCCATCAACACGGTTACACACATACAAGGTGTAAAAATACTTACATTTTCTAAATAATAGGCAGTTATTATTACCTTACTTCTTGACTGACTCTCAAATGATTCATTCAGTGATTCATCTACTTCTCCTTTCTGTCAGCCTACTCTGATTGGTCAGATGGTCTAGTCTCCTGGGATTGGTTTACTGTGTACAGCGTCCCAACATAGGCAGGCATTACACCAAGTGATGCAAATATGACACAGAACTAAAATTAGAACGACAGACGTCTCGTTCGCGTTTTTCAGGGTCGACTCCATTTTTCCCAAGCCAATACCTTTGTTATGCGTTCACTTTCGGCTTTGCAACTTGGCAGACAGCTTACATTCACATACTGCAACATTACCCAAGGCAAGAAATTTAAGTTGAAGTACAATGTAATAGTTACTATTTAAACATTTGTAGTTGCATTTACATTGCACGGACATTGTGTTTCTTGTGTGCAGACACGTTAAAGCATCTCTACTGCAGCAACACTCCGGACTCAAATCTGAGATCTTTAACACTTCTTTAGTACGCCATTAAAGTTTTCTCTGCAAATACAAATGTATTCATTAATAAACCATGAGTTTTTAATTTTGTGGCCAGAGTGTGGGTGCATGTTTATTTGAAGGTTAAGGAAAATCTGCCCTTCCTCTCTCAGGCTCTACCTGTTGCTCTCTCGATGGCTGTCAGCTTCAACCGCTCTCCATTCGTCTCGTCCTCTTCACATCACAGCTGTCAGATCTCAGGCGGAGAGAAGCGAGAGGATGTAATTCTCACTGACAGCTGTGCTGTTTAAATGAGAACACATATACATAAACCCGCAGCAGAGCATGCATTCTGTCACTGAGGCCGAAGGAAAATACAAATGCACGAGCATGCATCGTATCCCACCAAGACTATGCATGAAATGATGATGCTTTTGTTTATACTGTAAGCACGTCTTGAATTTGTTACCGGTGGTGTAAGTCATATTTGTTTTTCAGTCGTAACAAGAATGAAATGAAAATAGTTTGTTTTATTGGGAAAAGGGATTTTAAAATGATTATTAAAAATGAATTCTGTCAGGTCACTTTAAGCACAGGATGGATCGGAAGAATGTCTCAAGGGTTTAGCCACATAATTAAAAATGTATAACAAGTCAACAAATCTCACTGGTGAGATGTGTCAACCTGAGCTCAGAAGTCTGCAATCAAAAGTCTCAATATGAACTCAAACATTGTGTTTTATAGTGTCTATTAAACCTTTACACCTTAAACCTTTTGATTTATTATTCTCAGGTTAAGAAGTCGAATCTGACCTAAACCATAAACATTTGATTATACCTACATTTTGGACAAAAGACTCCTCCGTGGAACGTTCTCACTTTACATTTTGATCAAACACACAAGTGGTAGACACAATTCTTCGCAAGTATTCTAATTATATTTATTAAATAAAATATCTTGCAAATAAAGCAAAATGAACTCAATAACATCTGTATATAAATTTCGAGTTGTAAACAGCTGGGTTTCACGCATCGAAAGACACTGGTCAGACATTATCTGGTAAGCATCTCGCTTTTCCCTTTTTTACTTGTCTTTTTTTACATTAAAATCCTATGGAGTAAACTGTGCTTTCCAAAAACGTCCTGAGCACTTTTTTAAACACCAGCGCCGGCATCTTTTTCTGCAGCTTAGGGCGTCTTTTTAAGTAGTTTTTTCAACAACCAAATCCAAAGATCAACTTTTCTGAAAATAAACGCCCTACGTCAAGCTTCTTTTTACAGCTAACCAATGACAAGCGAGTAGTGAGTCGTTTCCATAACAAGATGCGGAGGAGGTGGAGCAGGATCAAGCTTGAATATTTTTTATGACGGCCGAAACGCCGGTTGGAGCATAGTTTTGTATAAATGTAAGTTTATAGCGCTTTTGACAACTTTTTCATGTCAAAAAAGTTTATTCATGGCCTTAGGTTGCAGTTAGCTTCTCCTCTGACGTCATCAGTTGGAACTTTGCCAAGGCTTCCACAGTCTTTTTAAGGCGTCCTCGATACGATCTGCATCACCTTTTTGCTCTTTTTGCTCGTCTCTGCTGTGCTCGTCTTTTTTAGTACTTCATATGCTACACCACATTTTACAAAAAAAACATTTCTAACCTAATACATAATTGTTTTACTACTTTCGTTAACTTAATAAAACATACACACAGGTTAACAACCATCCATAACAACTTTCATCAATTCGGGAAAGTGCACACACATATTAACAATTAGTAACTTAATAACATTGTTACATTCCAAGCGTAAAACAAAAAATCATAATATAACTTAACCCCTTTTATTAAATGTAATACATGTGTAAAACAAGCAACAATCAATATTTTTGTAAATTCAAAATAAACATAAAAGCATGAAAATAATCACAGAGTAATTGCATATTTTCTGCATTTATTAACAATTGCTCAAAAAAAATTCAGATTTTACCACTACAATACTCTTCATGGATTTCAACAATTACAGTCTCGTTTGTTTCTGTTTTTATTCTCCAATGCAATTTTAGCAGAAACATCTGAGACAAAGTTGTTTCTTAAATGAAACACAACTGAGCGCTCCATCAAATCCCCCAATAAACCTCTCTTCACAACACACAACTGTATTCACAATGCTGTTTAACTTGTGTTGGAGAGGAAACTAAACACCATCGGAGTAGAAACGAGCTGATCTGCTGTACGGCAGAAGCGTTCTTCCCCCGGCTATTCTCCATTCTGCTATGTAGACATTTATCCATGCTGAGTCCTACAGAAGTGTGAATATGAAATCTGTTTTCATTGTGTTGAAATCGGCTGCAATTCAGTCTCTCGTTCACCCTCATTTCCTCTTCAATCCTTTCTCTCTCTCATTCCCTGTCTGTCTGTATATCTATCTATCTTTGTTTTGGTGTCCGTCTCTCTTAAATGCTCAGGTTTCTCTTCAAACCGCAGGTGACATACAATAGTGTTCTCAGGTTTAGACTCACTCATTTTGATCTGAACTTTGGTCTATGAGATATTAAAGTGATCTTGATTGTTTATTTTGTCTCCTAATTTTGTCCAATTGAGTGTGTGACCTGGCAAAGAAGAGTATGTTTTTTTTTTCCTGCAGTCATACTTGTGTCTGTTTGTAAGCGCGTGTTTGCCTTTATTGTATTGATTTTATTTTGGAGCAGAGCAGGATATGTTTTAGTTGAGCCCTCGGGGAGACACAGAGAGACGGAGAACGAGCGAGTGAGCGAGAGAGAGAAAAGAGGAAATCTTGAGGAGCGGCTTACTTGCCCACAGCTGGATTTGGTGATGATGTCAGCAGATGGCTTATGAAAAGCTGATGTCTACACACCTGACTATAACACTGATCTCAGTGCTGTTGCTAACAAACACAAACCAGATTTGTGAGTCTCAACCCAGATTTGATGGACGGGTAGATTTAAAAATAAAACACGGGCCTACAATGATCAATAATAACTCCCTGGTCAAAAATTGCCTCAAGCTCTACATTGTAGTAAAGTTGCCTGATATATTAATAAAACATTTGATCCACTTTCGTGCTTTCCAATCTGAATAAATCTGAAAACTGTTTTAAGCGTCGATTTCAAGCATCACTTTTCCACGAACCAATCCGGCTCTCGTTTCTTCCTTGTGAGATTCCCGTAGCTCAGAATTTTGCATCGCACCTCAGTCTTTACCGAACCACACAACAGGCATCTGCTTAAATCAATTCTCCTGCAGTGTTATTTAAATCAAATCTTTTCACCGAGCGCCTCCGAGGTCTCAGCTGTCCTTCAGCGAGAGCTTCTTTCTCGCCACGTTCAATGCGAGTTGTGGGGAACGAAATCAATATGTCCATTAATTCTAGTTAGCAGAGCGGCGGGTTGCAAGCGGGGGCCGGAGGCCACACGGAGGCCGGTGTGCTTGAATGGCTGACCTTCTGAAGACCGGCCTCTGCATTGATTCGATGTGAGACGAGAAAGCTGGATTTCAGAGTTACGGCAGGGTAAATGTATTTTACACTATGACTACGGTTTAAATGTGAGGCTAGTGTATGATTCTGTTTTTCTAATGCCACTGGGTTCTCACGAAACCACTGAAAAATCATGGCAGTAAAGATTTGAATTAAAACACATACAATTCGGTAAACACAAAAAATTATCACAATAAAGATAATTGTGTTCTCTACCTTGCAAGACATAATTGTGACATAGGAGTTCATTATTTTTTATTTTATAGCTTTTTCTGGTTATATTCTTATAACCGTAATGCATCCCGATTTGTCTGAGTGCATTATATGTTGTAATTAAAACAGAGTAAAATTCAAATATGAGGTAACACTTTCCTTGAAGCACATATGTGTAATGCATTATAAAGAGTTATTAAAGTGTAAAATGCATTATAATTCTTCATAATGTGTGTTGTAATGCATACTTTGTAATTGTAAAGAAATATAAGCTATTTAAAATGTGTTATAATGTATTAACTGTAATAACAATTATTTATAAGACATTACAATGCATTAAAATGTGCATTACAAAAGCTTTAAAACTACTTTTATAATGCATTATACATACATGCTTCAAGGAAAGTGTTACCAAATACTCTTGAACGTTCTACTAGATGATCTCAAATTACTGATTTACAAATGATTGACAGAATGTTCATGTATATTAAAAATGAAGAAATATCCAATATTCTCACTCTCCATAACGTATTTTAAAGACAGTTTAAACACACACACCGATATTTACATTAAGTTGGTTTCATGTGAAGAAACACATCTACAACCAGGCCTACCTTTAAACAAGACTCTCGTCACGCTTTGTACACAACTTTTTCCCTTCTCATGACCCATACAGGTAGTTTTCCATGCTGTTTTAAACACGAAATGTGAATCGGGCCTAATAGCGCAATTGTCATATTATGGTAGAGAAGTGTGCTCACGAGCGCCCCCTTTTAACCGCTGTGTTGTTGCATTTGAGGAACACTACACATAAAAAATGTTGATCATTCTTCAGTTTGTATTAACTTTAGCAACATTGCACTTAGATATGCAAAACATATTAAAAACACTATTATCTATTTTTCACTTTTTGGGTTTATTTTGACCAGCTTTGTCCATTTTTTTTTAAAACAACAAATGCAAATAATCCACAGCATTTTTGTTTGGAATTTGAGAAAGTATTCTGTCAGTTAATTATAGTATGAAACAGAAAAAGTTCTTCCACCTTTAACTAATGATTCACATCTCAAATAATAAATAGTTTCACTGAAGAATTCGTGTAAATCTATTTAAGAAAACTAGAAGCTCATATTTGAAAGCCCTCTGGGCCGTTTGCCTGCTACGCTTTCATTGTAAGCACATTACTGTAAACACATCTCCCGTTTGTTTCTACAGAGCGAGGAGCGAGTCGGCATTATCGTCGGAGGTAATTGGCAGTGGTAAATAGACATTACGGTGAAATAACCTGGAATGAATGCCGGGGTCAGGAATTTTACTGCTGAGAGAGCGAGATCTGCATTAATACATGAGTTTGGTTCAGCCGTGCATGTGCGCGTGTTAAACGTGTGTCATGTGGTTAGATAATCATGCTGCGGTCGGTTTTTTAAACGATATTCTTGTTACACGTACATGTGCCAGATGGAGAGGCGTTCCGTCCTCCGAGCGTTGAGAACATTTCACAGTCTCTCAAAATAACAAGATAATAAAGCTCACGGGTTAACATCTCCTGATGAAGCTCATATGAGGCTAATGTAATGTGATGTGGAAGCGCACGTAAGCGCAGACGTGACAATATTCATGACAACAGCACGCTTGTAATGTCATAATGCTTTATGCAACAGATTTATAAACAAGAAATTAATATCAAAGTACAGCACTAACTATATATCATCACTTTGTAAAATGTGTTGTATCGATTGAAGTACACTGTTTTTCTTTAGTACCATACTTTGAATATAACAATTTTTAGCACCACATGTAGCCAGTAGGTACAATTATGGTAACACAACAGTTTTTATAAGGATCTCGATGTCCCCTCATAGTTATGTGTGTGTTGTCAAATGAGCTCAGTTTCCTCTTAGCCACGCTTGGCATGAGGGGTCACCGCTTCCAGCTGACGGACGCACCCCCTGTGACCTACAGTCCATCCTCATCAGGGGAACTGTGTGTGTGTGCACGTGCACATATCTATGTTTGTGTTCTGTTGTGCACTTGCAAAAAAATTTAGGGATTCATTGACCAAATAATAAATTGAATAATTGGATTTAATTAAGTTTGTTTTGTACACCAATTGTATTTCAATATTATTTCAAAGATAGTACCTATATTAAATAAAGGATTGATGTTATTGCAAAATAAACTCAACAGGGTGATCAGGACCCCGGCCTTAAGGGCAGCGGAGAAATACATTTTACATGTAAGCAGTATATTATTTTTAAAATCATGCTACAAAATTCACAGCAGTGCCATAGAAGAACCATTTTTGCTTTACTATTTATTTCTTAAATGTTTCACTACAAAGAAAAAAGATTGCGACACAAAAAAGGTTCTTAAGATGTTTAAGATTCTTTATGGCAGGTTGGGGGGTCACAAGGCCGCGAGGGCCGGTAGCAAGATGCTTTCAAGAAAATAAAATATTAATAGAAATAGCGTATGTAATCAATAAGTTTAACAAATATAAGAATATGAGTTAAGTTCAAAATAAAATCAGGCAAATAAAACGCCATCAGCCTTAGGAATTTCCTCCCCCTCGATCATGACCACTGTGGTGATTGCGTCACATAAACAACATTAGCAACCGGATTATATGTGAGGTGCAGCAAGTCCATTTAAACAAGTCACGTTAAACAGTTCCATGTGCACGCAGATTATTTTTCAGCCTTTGATGAAATTCGACCATCTGTAGTAATAGTTCAAAGTTTATGTTTAACAAGTAAAGTCATGAGTAAATAACTATGAAATCATATTATGTTAGACTATGCTCTTTTATGTTGTCGTTATGTGCGTTTGGGTAGAAAAGGTGCATGTGCGCATTTCCACGCAACGTTTGTGTACTTTAACCACCTCCGAGGATTGTGGGGGTCTCGACTCACTGGCACTGTTATTTTTGGGGTTGCCGACTGAAAAGTTTGGGAACAATTCAGCCAAAAATTGTTCTTCCATGTACATTTAAAGATGACCCACAGTGCCATGATGAACGGTGCGTTGTTTATGGTTATCTGGAGATAATTTTACTTGGAAAGAACTGACCAATCAGAATCAAGAAGTACAGAGTCCCACGTACCGTAATAAACAAAAATGAATAAACAGTATACAACTCAGCATAAATGTATTAAAATAGAGCTGACTGATATTATTCATGTTTTTGTAATTGTATAAAAAAAACTAACCCATTTGTTCAACCAGGTTACTGATACTTTAACAAAGAATTAACAATGGTGTTACTATAGTAAAAATGCAGTCACCATTGTTTTATGGCTTGATTGATCACCATTTCTATTAGTTTCATAGTTTTAGTACAAATACCATGGGTAAACTTAGTTATTTTATTGTTATTATGTTTAGGGTTAATTTGTGGTTATGTTCTCTTATTACTATCAGAACCAAATTTATACCTTATTTTTGTTAAAGATTAGTTGGGAGGTTTTGTTTTGATGTGTGTGTTTCCTTGTGCAGGGCGAACATTTGTAAACAGGGACTCTAGTGTAAGTTTCTAGTGTATTATGTGGCGTCCTTGTTTTTCACTCAGAATCTTGCTGCAGTCATCAGTTATACAGAGGAGTTGTAAGTACAGTAGAACACACATCATCATAAACACTGTACGCATCAAGATCTGTGTATTTACCGTATGTGTGTGTGAGGGAGAGCGCCGGTAGAACATTTGTCTTCATGGCAGGGCTTTTATCAGCATTATTATAATAAAATGAGCTTCATAATGCATAATTGGACAGCGATGACCTCGTGCTGGTCGTAGAACGTTTCGAAACGTTGCATTTGGGAGTGGTTTTCAGGTGGTAACAGGCTGGGTGTTAAAGAGTGTGTCACTGTGAAATACATTTAGAATTAATTTGAATGGAAGTGGATAGCGGTGTGAGGCTCAACGTGTCCCGTGTGTAATGCGGATCTTTCATATTGTTTTGTGCTTTTGTCGGTGTTACATAGTCTATGGCAGTGTGTGGTCTATTCTGCAGATCTGTGAAAGATGCGAAATGTTTGCAAGGGCGATATATATCGCGATTCACGCTAATTATACATGTCTAAATCGATTCTGAAATCGATTTGATCTTTTATGCACAACTCTTCCATGAACTACGGCTGTTTGATCAGTAGGAAGTACTGCTCGTCTGCTCGATCTAAAATCACGACGAGATTGAGTCGTTTATAGCGAGTTTTTGTAAAAGCAACACTCGTCGATTATGGTTACTATAAATCAACTTTATTATCATGAAAATACCTGAAAAGGTTTGAAGAACAGCAATAGAATATAACCACAGGCATTTCCTGGAACTTATTGTTCTTCTTCAGTTCCCATATGAGTAGTTTCTGCGCAAGGGCGCCTTCTGGCTTTTGGTTGTGGCGACGTGTAACCGTAAGTCATTGAGAAACTGAGAGCATAAGAATGGTACGATATATCGCCCAGCCCCTGGAACTGTTTATTTATTAATTTATTTATGGTACCCAAATTTATATTACTTTTTGGGGATGTTTTTTTTAGATCTGAGAGATTTAAATGTTTTGTAAAAATACATCTTCGACTACTGAGCATCTTTACATTTACATTCACATTTATGCATTTTGCAGACGCTTTTACCCAAAGTGACTTACATTGCATTATCCTATACATTTGTTTCTAAGTATGGGTTCGAACCCACGACCTTGGCATTGTAAGCTCAATGTTTAACCACTGAGCTACAGAAAAGAGTCGTTCATGCTTTGTCTTGACATCTGTTTAAGAAGAGAAGCTTATGTTTTATTAACTAAAAAACACTAAACAGAGAAGACAATGTAATTTTGTTTGAACGTTTTTTGTTTGTTACATTTTTTTATAAATATTCCGTTATTGGTAGCGTCGTTGGGATGTTTATGGGAAAACTAGCGCTCTGAATTCTGTTAATGCGACAGTTCACCCAAAATTCTGTCATCATGTACTCATCTTCAAATATGTATAAATTAAATTTTTAGAGAAAGATACACAAGAAGATAAGAAGACAGTTCTTAGCCACCATTGACTACCATAATGGGAAAAATGACAATGGTAGTCAAAAGCGCCCAAACATTCTTCAAAATATCTTTTATGTTCAACATAACAAAGACATTTATAAAGAACGTTTTTCCTACTATGCTAGTCAATGGGAATAAGATCTTTTTGGTTACTAGCATTCTTCCAAATATCTTTCTCTGTGTTCATCAAAACAAAGAAATTGTTTGATGGTGAGAAATGATGAGAGAATTTTTATTTTGAGTGAACTTTTCATTTAAGGCCTCTTACTGTCTGTGTTTGTGAGCACACACATGTTCTTTTATGCTTCTGTGTGGCTTTAACTGTAAGTGAGCGATCAGTCCCCATTACTTCCTGTCTCAGCTTCTGCTTCCTGTTGCGACTCGACCTCCTGTGTGCCATCACTGTGACAACCCCTTACGGGAGAGTATTCCATCACCACTGCCACAGCGTTGTCGCCACGGGCAACCACTTCTCACCTACCTGTACATCTTCATTTGATGCGTTTTACCACTTTTTACCTCTATGTTCACTTTTGGTTTTGTCTATATTCCACTATCTATTTATAGAATTGGTGTCTGTTTTGTAGTAATTTTTTGTGTACAGTAGCACAAGGGTCGTGTGGTCCACCTTAGACCTTTCTGGAATATTATGACAGAATTA
This sequence comes from Triplophysa bombifrons, assembly GCA_029783895.1. Classification (NCBI taxonomy): domain Eukaryota; kingdom Metazoa; phylum Chordata; class Actinopteri; order Cypriniformes; family Nemacheilidae; genus Triplophysa; species Triplophysa bombifrons. Next base: position 5,062,309 of record CM056450.1, read on the forward strand.
GCATTTAAACAAATTTAATGCATTTGGGAGATGCTACTTTGAGGTTTAGTGCTGCTTTGAAATCCCCAATGTGAATGATAAGCAGAGATCAGCGACGCCTAGCTTACGAAAGACCTCTTGCTATCTCCTTTTACTTCTTTGTGTCATTCACTCGCTCTTTTGTTTATCTGCAGTAATACACCATGTTCCTCACCAGTGGTCCGTCTGCCGTAGTGATTTCCGGTGTTCTGGTAGAGTCATGCAGAACGCAAGCATGATCTGCCATTTCATTCGAACTCTTATCAGATCGCAGATTTAAAGCTGCATCACGCGAGACATCTCAGAGTTGACTTATTAGATACGTTAGATTGTCTCTCTCGTCTTCAGACTCTAAACAAATGCAAATGTGTCTGTTTGGTGTTTTCTCTGCATCGTGGTGCACGCTTCCTATTCATGAAAGACGGAACGTGTGCCTCTCTGCTGGGGAGAAACGGCACCTAGCAAATTGACAAACATCCATCTGTGAGCCTGAAGCAAAATGCCCAACGAAGAGAGCAAAGTTTAAAAGGAAATAAAGAAAACAGAGATGGATTGATAGGATAATAAGGACTGCTCAGAGGTTGCTTATTAGAGTTCTTTAGTTTAGTTTTTGTGTTTAGCTATTTAAGATAAACATTATCGACAATGTTGATACTTAAAGCTGTAGTGTATGAAATTTAGTGGCATCTGGTGGTGAAGTTGTGAATTGCAACCAACGGCTCACTCCGCCCCTCCCTCTCGAAGCACTTCGAATGGAGACACAGGACTAAGGTGTCGTCACGTTTATGTTGCTTTGCCGAAGGAGATAATGTATTTACGAAAAGCATTCTTTAGAGCAGTTTGCCCATATAGTGCTACTGTAGAAACATTATTGAGAACTTCATGCAAGGGGACCCGCGCTGTTTCTAGATAGAAATAGGTCATTCTGAGGTTATAAAACATAACGCTTCATTATGTGAGGTCTTTAAACACCTCTGAATACACAGTTATGTATACCATATTGCCTTTTTTGTCAAATGATCCTCCAAAAAATGACACACAGCACCTTTAAAGTCTAAAAACATACAGTAAAAGTACCGAGCAAATATATCAGAGAAACATCAGGAGGATTACACTTTGAACGGCGTGTTAATGCATGTTGTGTTTGTGTCTCAGTAATATGTGTAACGTTCTTGCTCTCACACGTAAACCTGTTCACAAATCTCTCTTTCCTGATCACACATGCATGTCTCTCCTGATCCCATAAGACATCTAAAATAAACTAACCCACAGATGTACTGAAGTCAGGATATGAGTGCGAGACTGGAATAATGTAAATGCAGGTACATGTGAGTGACTGTGAGCTCTTTCGCCCTGCGGGCTTCTGGGAGTCTCCGAGCTTCAGTGACTCTGACAGCTGAGGATACAGGAGATGTGCTGCATGCTCCTAACCGCTCATCCTCCTGTCTCTTCCTTACACCTCCAGATTAACCTTCTCTCTCTCTCTCTCTCTCTCTCTCTCGCAGATGACACGGCCTATACAGGTTAAGCCAGCGGACAGCGAGAGTCGAGGAGGTAATGATATTTTCTTTCCACCTCACTTTGTTTTCTCTTTCTCTCTCTCTATCACTTTCTCTTTCAATTGTTTTCTGTGCGTGACATCAGCTTTGACCTAAAAGCAAGCTGTTGTTGATCTACAAAAGCCAATGATGCGAATACGTTTTTCTTTAGCGGGTACTTTATGGAGGAATGGTGATAAATATTGTGGGTTTAGTCATTTGTCAGCCTATTCTGCTAGTGTAATTATTTTCCAAGTGCAATTTTTGTTGTGTTTTTTAGCATAATTTAGTAACGTTTGTGCTCAAGACTATTTGCAATGTTTAAAAAATAAACCTAATTCCAGGGCATGTTCTCAACCCTTATTTTCCAGCACAATTATGCTTCTCAGGTATATTTATCTTGTTTTAAAAATGTTTAGATACTTTCTTCTGGAAAGCAAGATGAGAAAACTGATTAAGGAAATGATTTTTTGCACTCGAGCTGATTTTAAACGCATCGTGTGTGTACGCCCCTGGGTGACTCTCTCTCTCTCTCTCTTTCTCCCCCTTCCTGATAGCTGTTGTGGGTATTAATTTTGGGAAAAGTGATTGTGTTATTGAGTGCAGATGTGTGCACGGACCCCTTCCCGCTTCTGCCAAGTACATTAGCATAAGACTGTAAATGAAATGGTCATTAAATTTGTCGTTGTGATGGGGACCCCCAGTCTCTGTCTGCTTTTCTTCAATATAGATGGTGGTAGGAGGGTGGGCTCGGATGCACAATCAATAAAACACTGAAGTGGGCTTTTTTTCCACACATCTGTGTTTGTCAGGAGGTCGCAAGTGAACAGACCGCATGTGTAGAAATGCTTTGTTGCGTGTCGAGAGGAGATATTTTCTATATTAAAAATATATATTTCTGTACCTACATAATGCTATTGCGTCAATCTTACTGACACATTTGCAGTAACACACATCTCAGTCTGTGCTATAGATGTGTGCTAGGTTTGGCAAGATACCGGTATTGACTATATTGATATTGTGTAAATGTTACACGTTTAATTGAGCTCCAGTAGCATTGCACCCGTTCGAGATTTGGTTTAGGTTACCGGCGTTCTTTAAAGGTGTCATGTATTAAAACATCAATTTTAACCCAAGCGTTTGATATAAGAGTGAATCGTATTCAATCGAATATCCTGTAAGTGTTAGAACTGAATATGTCCTTGTTACTGAAATTACAACTTTTATTGACACCAGGCCCAGCGAAAGCCAGGTCCTGGAATGCACCTATCAGAAAGGTTGAACACCGCCTCCACAGAAGAATATTAATGACTACTTCCTTAGCCCCGTTACAGGTTTGCGCAAGACAGTACTGAAGTGGCAAGTCATGCGGAACCAGATAGAAGCAATAAACACGCCGTTAAAGATCGCAAGACATTCACTGCATAACCTTCCTTCAGATTCTGACATTAGTAATACGTGGATGAAGTTTATTTTTAAAGACATTTCAGCTCACGTGGGTAAAACATTGAGTGTTGTTCACTTTATTTCACCGCAAAGGTCCATTTTAGATTTGGGGAGAGACAAAAATTAAAAAGCAGGTCTGTGCTGTGCCGTCAATATTGATTCTGATAGGAATGGCCCAGTAATCTTATGTGAGTAAAACATATTTGTACTATGCGTCACTATTGCTTTGTTAGAGATCGGTTGACATGCCCTGATAATGTGTAGCCTAACGTAAGATATCTAACTCAAATTCGCAGAAGGCTCCAACTAAGTTAACTACGCAAACTGCTATCCAATCATAGCAGTGGGCATTTACTTCCAAGTCCTCAATGCGGCACGCCCATTAAAACCAAGCGTTTGTCGAGCCAGCCTCTAAACCCGGGCAGAAAATAGCCTATTACTTTTTGATGTTTTTTAATGTAAACAGTATAAAACAATAAACATTGCAAGTTCAGGACACCTTATTTTTTGTTCTGCAGAAGAAAGAGTCAGACAGGTTTGAAATGACACGAGTTTGAATAAGCGATGAGTATATGATACATGCGGGAGCAGGCAAACTGTACATCCCTGTTACTAAAAATCAAAATTGGTCCGTACGCAGCCATCTTTCAGAGCAAACAGGCCGTGTCTTTCCTAATGGTTTCGGATGGACAAAAAGATTTGTGGCGAGAACATTCTGTCACGGGGCCAAATTCACTCTTTCCTATCATAAACAGTGTTTATCTACCGCCCGCCGCCCACGCCGAGGCAGAAAATAGAGGGATGTGTCTAAAATGCCGAAATGCTTTTAGCGGCCTGAACAAAAGAGCTTTCTCAGAGACGAGTCTCCAAATCTGAGCTCTGACAGGCCAAATGCGGCGGCGTTTACAGATCTTTTGTGCGCGGATTTGATGCCTCGCTCTATGGACATCTGAAGGGAAATAAACTGTAAAACAAAAGTGGTTAGAGAAAGAAACTGTCTGATGTTTGAATGCAGCTTTTGAACTGCGGCGAGCTCTTCATTAGTGATGTTTGTTAAGGGGACATCACAGTTAGTAGTGTTAGAGAATCATGTAGATGCCAATTGTAGCTTTGCTCCAGGCTGACTCTCTGATATTGGCAGATCTTTGGGTTGTCTGGACGGAAGGAAAGCTCCTGTCAATAGCTTATCAGGAAGATAAGAGCAATGAAGGACATTATCAGATTAACTTTGACTAATTCCTGCTTATTAACAGAGATTCAATTAGATGGTGATTTACTGTGGAAGAAAATGACATCGGCTCTGTAGGCACATGTACGAAGATGCCAAATGCAGCGCTTTAAAGATACAACAACTGTACGGTTTAAAACTACGTCAATATTTTTTGCTGTTCTAGTAATTCTGCATCTTTAAAGTCATAATAACATTTCAAATAGTTTGCCAGAGAAATGTTACTTGTGTCGCTGGTTGAGAACATACAAATGACTTTTAGTGTACATTTTTATAGTAGGCCTACATGCACACTTTTACATACAACGTACACATACTGTATACACACATTCATATATACACACACATACACACATATAGACAAACATGCACGCATATTCATACACATATGAACATATTATTATATTAACATACATACATATACATATACACACAGTACATGCAGACTATACACACATATACACAAATTCATGTATTTGTGGTCTAATGGTTAGAGAGTCGGACTCGTGACCAGAAGGTTGCCTGTAATGACTGAGGTGCCCTTAACAAACAGGTCACTTTCACATACTTGCACACTTAAACATATATACAGTAAACACATTTACAGTACATGCACACTAATACAGCACATACATAAATACACACACAATCCACTAAACACATATATACATAAAAATACATACAAACATACTGTACATGCACACTTATACATATATATATATACACATTTACAGTACATGCACACTTATACACTAACAGACATACAGTACATACATAAATACACATGCACTCACGAACAACAACCAAAAAACAAAGGACACTACACATATATACACATATTTACATAAAATTACATATACTCTATACACACACACACAAACACACACACAAACTTTCGTAAACAGCAAAACACAAACATACAGTACACTTGTATAGACATTCATATATACTATACATACATTTGGACACATACTTATAGACATACATTTACACCTATACATACTGCTCATTGTATACATCCTGAAACAGCCTGTAAAGAAACACACACTGATTGTTTGATCATTTGTTCATTTATGAGGAACCACAGAGAGGAGTTTTGATGTTTTAGTAGCTGGCTTTTGGCTGCTCTTGCCGAGAAACAGCTGCGTAAAAGAGTTCAAGCAATCAATAGATGGCCCGGTAAAACCACTCTGATTTCAAGACTTGAGAATTTACTCTATAGTAGTAGTAAGATTGGTATTTTAATGATCCGTAGATTCATCAAGAGATTAATGGTTTTCCTGTGGATGCTGCTGTTCTCCTAGTTCACGTTGTTCTACTTTACAGATGAGCAGTACACTGTGTAGTGTGTTCCAGAAACAACGTACTCTCTCACACAATTAAATACCACAAACGCCACATTCTGGATAAATAAAGGATAAAAAAACAGCTTTCTGAAAGTCATATACACCCCCCTTAACCTGCACTGCTATCATAACGCACAACACATAAAGGTTTGACCTTTACCATCCCGGCCTGATCATTAACCAAACGCCTCATTCATCACGAGATGCTGTTTGTCTCCAAGCGGCAATAAAGCGTTGAGAAGCATCGATTACTGCTGTAATAGATCTGCTCATTGTGAAGGGGCGGAGCTTGCTATGTTTCCTATATGCAATTATCCAGATGATATATGTTTGGTGTGTTTGAGTGTGTGTGTGTCTCTGTGTAACGCTGTTGTGTTCACTTCATTTTGAGACTAAAGTGTTGCAGTCACACTCTGGTGAAACTCTTTTCTAATGATCCCGACTTTGCAGATATTACTCAGTTTAACCGTCCAGGGCTGGATGATAGTCACCAGAGTTTCAATGATAAGAACATAGTCAAAGTATACTTAATCAAAATAAAATATTCTAATCAACCAGAAAATGTTATTATAACCTTGATATCTAAATGGGAAACACTTTATTGTATATCTGTAACAATGAAGATTTTTCTTGCTGTTAAACAGTATAAGCCTTTCAACAATTTTATATTAATAAGAACGTTTCACATTAGGATTGTAAAATAATGGAGGAATTTTGAATCCGTAGTTCACCAGAAAAAAAAATTGTTGTTAATTCACTCACCCTTTAGGCCATCTAAAAAGTGGGTGATAATTGGTCTCAATAAGTATGCATTCTCACCTCACCTTATCTTTCATGCAATTTATTCTTAATAAAAAAAATGTACGCTGACCTCTGTGTGTATGGGCAACCTGATCATTTTGGAGCTTTACATATGTATATATATATATATATATATATATATATTAGTGGTGGGCCGTTAACGGCGTTATCGTGAGACTCTTATTGCGCAATAAAAAAAATGTCGCCGTTAATCTATTCTCAAAGTTGGGTTGGGAGCTGGGTCTATACTACGCAAGCTATGATGACTTTCACCTTGATATTTTAGCGCGAATGTATATCTAGAATAATTGCACTGTACCGGGCGAAAACGAGATTTTTCGCGCAATTTGCGTCATTCGCGCCGCCTCATCATCTCATGACCAGGGCTTCATTCACGCGATTCGCGCCGCAAGTAGGTCTATCGCGTCTTTGCATTGACTTAACATGTAAATCACTCGCGCTTGACGCGCCATTCGTATGAGGTGTGATTTGTGCATCTGCATTGCAAACAAAGCAATCACTCGTGTCAATGGTCGCGCACTTTGCCGTGTCAAAAAGCCGTGACCAATGACGTGTGATAAGGTGCGTTTGACTATCGTCGCCTCGCCTAACGCTTGAGAAGTAACGCGATGTCTGCGCTGTGTGGTCTTAAGTAACTTTCTGCCTGTTACCACAAAAAAATTACAAATAATAATGCTTATATAGTAGGACTCGAATACTGTAATGCAGAAACACAGTTATATTACTCAACGCAGATGGTTAGGAAAAGGTCAAATAAAACTTGCAGCAAGCACATGTTTGTGTAAAGAAAGTGTGTAATACAATCAGATAGTACAGATCCTCAATGGCGCAAGTCATTAAGTCTTTGTTGTGGCGCGTGAGAGACCGGAGTTCAAGGCTGCCTCCCGCTGAAATAGTTCAAGTTTTTTTTACTACTTTAAAGATCATAATGGCATTTATTTTCATTTAAATGGATTTAAGACTTAAAATGTATTTTTATTCATAAGGTTAAGGTTAGGAGTAGATGTAGGGCCTTAATATCTCAATAAGGTGCAATCATTTTTATAATTTTTATAAATGTAAAAAATATTTACCCACTGTTATTATTTCTTAATGATCTATGGCAAAACAAAGCTGAGGTTCAAATAATAACGTTATACTTTTATTGCTAGGCACTGGGGTGTGTAAGAATGACAAGAGGGTGAGTAAATGATGGCAGAATTTTCATGCAAAATCATTCACAAACATGTCACACATACACTACACCTTCAGAAGGCCAACACACTCAGCCATGGAGAGTGTTTTAACAGACTGCCCTACGGTATTCTATGGTGGGTGCTCAGGAGATAACAAAAAAGCTCTGCAGAGGGTCACAAACACTGCACAGAACCTCACTGGCCACCCTCGCCCCTCACTAAAGGACATTGCAAACACTCTGTACCTCCAGAGCAAAATACATTGATAAGGACTCTTCTCATCCCGGTCATAATCTGTTTTCCCTTCTACCCTCAGCAAGGCTATACAGGTCAATCAAAACACTATTCATTCATGTTAATCCTTAAGGACCGGGCAATCATTTTTGTACTTGAAACCTGAACTTTAATGTCTTAACTGCATCATTCATGTTCCTACATGGATTGTGATGAGCTTATGTGTATGTGGTTATCATATTGTAGTGCCTCTGTGTCGTATTGTAACACCTCTGTGTGTTCTCTCTGAAATTGTATTTCATTCCTATGCAATGACTGATGATGATTGATTGATTGACCAAAGGTAGTTTACTTGATTTAAGATGAGAGGAATGTTACATACAGTAAACTCACTTTGCGCTTTAAATCATGATTGTATTCCTTATTTGTACACATTTTCAGTTGCTGTATTTTACCAATAAAAAGGCAACGTCAATATTTCTCAGAGCTGTTCTTGAAGGCACACCAAACACTACTTTATAAATCCGTCACCTTTTCAAGACATAAAGCAACCATATGAGGGAGATATCAAAAATGTGAGTGTTGTTGTGCCTACAGAACCGGGTTAGGAAACACTGGACTACATGACAAGACCGAGACAATATTTCTTTTTTGTTTTTAGGACATTACACATTCACACCACAGTTTAAAACAATGTGTAACATTGCCCTGCATGTTTATTCCAGACAATATGTTTCTTGTGCTGCTACGGTAGGCCTATAAAACAGGGGTTCACATCAGTTTAAAGTCCCTATTCATTATAATCCCCATTAATGAGCTGGTCAGCATCAGATGATTTGGGGAGACATGTAGAAGAAACAGAACCAAACGGGAAGCAGCGTTAAGAAAACCATAGAACAGTACATTTAACATGCAAGTTAAAATCAGGCTATGACTAGTTTAAACGTATCTGTTATCAATTATCAGCAATTAGTGATCACCTTAACACACTCATAAAAGTTCACCAAGTAACACCTGGAACACTTAAATACACAAATACATGTATTTATGCACTTACTACAAATAGTGTGAACACTGTTCTACAATTCACAAAATATGTAAAGAGAACTTTTATAATAGTATTTCGTTATGCATAAATGATTTAAAAACAACCTGCTTTTAGTAATTACCACATTTGTCCACACGTACGTTTATCCAGACGTACGTTTGTCCAGACGTTTGTCCAGACGTTTGTCCACACGTACGTTTGTCCAGACGTTTGTCACACGTACGTTTGTCCAGACGTTTGTCACACGCATTGAAAAAAAAAGCTTTCAAAGCTACGTCCGCCTCGACGTCCGCGCGATTTCGAGCGCAGCACCCACACGTGACCGTTACGTCTGACGTCTCATATCTTACGTCTGACGCCTGAATACAATGGGATTTTCGCCGGACGGCAGGCGAGCGTATACACGTTTGTTCGTACGTCAGTTTGCTTAGCGAGTAGCCAAATTTGCACATATTGCACCTCATACATTCGCGTTTGGTCTGAACACAACATAACGTTACTGTGAAATTACCACATCAAACGTGACGCGCTAACATGGATGCAGCTTTGAAGCCGCCGGGTTGCTTCAGGGAAAATTTATTTTTAAGAAGCTTCCCAATGGAAACCTCGACAAGACTAAGGTTGTGTGCACCTTGTGCAATGGGGAATTGGTTTTAAAAAAAAACTTTGTCTCAACAGGTAGTGGTCTAGCTTTAGTTGAAACCAGTAAATTTGTATTGGCACCTAATGTATTATGGCTCCTGTATGACATAACGCTTGTTGCTCCCTAACTCTTTGTAAGTTGCTTTGGATAAAAGCGTCTGCTAAATGACTAAATGTAAATGTACTGTAGGAGCTCTTCCAGTCTCCCTTAGCTAATGCGGAAGTAAACACAAGTACATCTTATTGAACATAATTTATTTTCATCACCAATTATCATAGTAGAACAGTTTTCTCAAGCAGTTTGTGATGCATTTTGGAAACAGGAGATGAGCCCCTGGTCTAATGCGCCACCTGGCTTGAGACACCCGTTCTCAAAGACTTACTTTAAGTCATTATTTGGGTAGCACACATATTCTGAATGCCTTCGGTAGAATTTAAATGAGCCATTTTAATCTAGATTAATCTAGATTAATTCCAAGATTAATCTAGATTAAAAAAAATTAACTATGCCCAACGCTAATAAGTATATATATATATATGAAGAGTTTGGTTCCAAAATTAAATAACGCTGTTTTAAAAATCATGTTTTTTATTACGTTATCATGCTTTTTTCGTGTTTTATTGTGTAAGTGATCTGTATTTTTTTTGAGGTTATTATGGCTTAAATCAAAACAAATCAACTGCACTTTGATTGATATTAATTGGAATGCACAATAACAAAACATGATTTTTGAACAATTTTAAATCTCATTAATATATGTGAATATATATATATATATATATATATATATATAGATAGATATGAAGAGTTTGGTTCCAAAATTAGAACCAAACTCTTCATATACACATATACGTATATATATGTTTTTTTTGAGCACCCACTTTAACTAGATCTGCATGCTTTTGGTGTTGTTTTATTGAAAGCTCTTGTCCAAAATGTAATTTTTAGTTCCTGCACCTTTGTTCCTGACATGTCACGTTTATTGTCTTATGACAATAGTCGACTAATAGGACCGTCGTGCTGCACTGCGCCACATCCGGTGTGGAAAAAATGTTAAACAACATGTCTTGATGTAATACAAATTCAAAGGTCAGAGTTCAACAACCTTGAACTTCGAAAATAAAGCCAAATGCTATTTTTTTTACACAAGCTTGCGTTTCAGGTTGGCCACATGCGCATTAATGTTAGTCAATGAAAGTCTAGTGTGATTCTGCTGAATAAAACAGAACAGAATAGAAATTAATTGAATTAAATTGAATTAAAAAATCTAATGTATGTTTAGATAGTATAATGTTGGTAATGTGAAAAGTGTCTTTCTCATCTTGCAGGGTTAGAATGAGCGGCAGCTACATCAAAGGGAGATTGTATTATGACTCTTCCTCTCTCTCTCTTTTTTCCTTTATTGCTCGCTCGCTTTCTCTCTCCCTCTCTCTGGTTGGCTTTGACCCAATGTTTGATTTTCTGCTCTAGTTTTGAAGAGCCCTTATCTCTCCTCACCCTCTCTCTCTCTCTCTCTCTCTCTTTGAGCGGTGTCCTGATTCTCTAGGCCGTCTTTTGGGTTGATACCACTGAGAGAGAGAGACAGATGGAGAGAAAGACAGAAACACTGAAAAAGAGAGGGTGTGTTTTAAACAGATTAGCTCGGTTCCAAAACCTTCTGAGCTTGCTTTGCACTGCCTATGCCGGCCGCTACATAAGAAAGCAGAACTGCTGATTGGTCACTTTTTAGGTAGATAGCAACTTAGCAAAGAGACGCCATTGATTCCAACAGATTGATGCCAAGTCCATTTTATGTAAATTACGAAATGATGTCTCATCAGTTTTTTCAATGAACTTGTCACAATGCATTATGGGTCTGCCTTATTTTTTATGTATGTATCTGCATCTTAGAGCCTCTGCAAGATGTCTCGTAAGTGCTGACTGGTTAGGCAGCCAACTAGGTTTTGAAACAAAACCTTTCTCTTTCTCTGTCACTCTGTCTCTTTTACTCCTGGATGTGTTTCATTTTCCGGTGTTATTAAAGCGCTTCGGTGTGATACGTGAAGCCGGTTGAGTCTTGTTCTGAGCGTGTGATGCTAAATGAATCTTCTCTTGGTGAAAGCCAGCGCTCTTTCTCTCTCTCAGCTTTGAAGTCCCTCCGTTTGACTGGCTGCTACATCATTTATATCCAGTTCAGCGAGCTCAGAATACACTTTAATCACTGTACTTATTCACCTGCCTCACTTTTATTCTCATCCTCCTCCATTCTGTTTCAGGTTAGTGTGCTTTAGAAACGTAAGAACTGAAACTGGATTTTCACCTCAGAGTGTATAAGGTCAAATCAATTTTGTATTTGCATCGAATCATGGATCCTTAAAAAGTTTTTTAGTGTTTTAAGTGTAGTGTAGTAATACTTGAGGGGAACAGTAAAAATGATGACTTTCCCCTCCTGTCCCGATTCAACCAAACACGCGTTCTGTCAATGAATAGTTTTGCGCACAAAATCTGACTACACTGGTACACAGGTACTTCAAAAGGTTCTTCACAGTGATGCCACAGAAAAAACATTTTGGGTTCCACATAGAACCAATAAGTCAAAGGTTTTTTCTTACTTTTTATAATCTGAAGAAGTGTTTTTCGCCACAAAGAACCTTTTGTTAAACAGAAGGCTCTTCAGATGTTTTGGGTTCTTTATGGAACCAAAACATTCTTCTATGACATCAAAGAACCTATGGAAGCACCTTTTTGACTGTGTGTTTGACTGAATGGTTCTTTCTGGAAGCAAAAATGGTTCTTCTATCTATGACATGGATGTGAAGAACATTTTAAGCACCTTTTTTTAGAAGGGTTATATGACACGGCTAAAACACATTTGATGGTTTGTGTATACACGATTTAAGGTTAAGAAACGCTGTATTTTCCAAATGCCGTGCATTTTGTCTCTCCTCTTTGCCCCGCCTCTCTAAAACGCACATATTTTTTACAAAGCTCTGACAAGCGAGGTGTGCTATGATTGGTTAGTTAACCAGTGTGTAGTGATTGGTCGAATACTGCAAGCGTGAGACAGAAATGTAACGTCTCTTACCATATTTGGAACATCAGGTTCAAAGCAATTGTATATTATAGGTATTCCCCCCTTACTTAAGTATACATTTGGGTGGTCTTAGTCAAATCTTACCACTAACTGATGTAGATTTGTGGGGGTGTGGTTACACAAGGTATTTCATGCAGGTCTGGGTGAGCTTTCGCTTTTATATAGAATGCATCTTTTGTTCACACACATTCATTTTTGCAATTTTACGTGTCTAAAACATGCATGGACAACATATAACACACCAGAGACACAGAAAAACACGTATTCACACCATATGACCCCTTTAAGAGTGTAGTCTGGATCCCCGTAACATGCAACGCAACTTTTATTTACTTGCTCATTTTTCCTTTCATGAATTCGTTCCGTAGAAAATTTATTGGCCAGAATGCTTCTGGGCCGATGTAGATAAGCGATAGAGCGTCTGCTTCGGCCCGTGTGATGGATGGCACGCGGAGGTGATGTGAGCCGAGAGGTCCGGCTGCGGTCATTAGCCGAGTCAAGGAACAGATGACCTGACACATTATGGCTATAATAAAGAAAAGCTTCATTTTCTCAGCTATTGATCTACTATCAAATCAAATGGGCTGTTGGCTTTCTCAGACGTGCCCTCGGCCCGGCCCGCACCGGCGCTGGATGTGCATGGGCCCGACTCGCACACAGGGGTGCAGGGAGAAAAACAGGGCCACCTATCACAGCTGTCCGTGAGCTAGTAATGGGTTTTTTGGGGAGAAGCAGTAATAGATGGAGGGAAATGGAGACTGGAGGGGAGGAGAGACATTACACAGCTTTACTGTTCATTTGGGAGCCATCCCCAAACTCCGGAATGCCACAGAAAGAGCCATCGAGTTGGAATACTAAACAGGCACTTTGGAAACCTTGATGAAAATCTCAGTATGTTTTCATTGCATTCCTTGCGATTCATATTTTAGAGAGTGCTTTGTACATGTGGAGCTGGTTCGTTCAGCCACGGAGACCCAACAGACAATTAAATCCATTTCTTTTGTTTCAGTTAATTTCTTTTTAAACTTGATTATATATTTTTTTATTTAAATGACATTTCAAAGTGTTGTTTACCCAATGCACATCCAAGCAAAATCCAGGACAGGCCTCATAAATTCACGGCTGCAGATTTTTATTGCGTCGATATACGTCTAAAATGATTGTGAGCATTAAAAAAACGGGACGACGAATGAAACCACCATTAAAATCTCATAATCGCCGCACACACAAATGAGGACGGACATTAGTTACACGCTTGTTAAACTCTGACATTTTGTTCCCGTGTTTAAGGGTCAGAAGACTGAACGTTGGCTTTCTCACTCCCATGAAAGCTTTTCCATACTGAGCTTTGCGCTAATGACGAAAACTGTGGCTAATTGTACGTTATGATTGTGTTAAAGTCTGCATCATAGATTTTGTTAGAGCGGTTTGATGTTCATTGTCTTGTGATGTATAGAATTGGACTGAGCTTGCTGAAACGTGAATGTGGATTAAGGATTGGTGGAGATCATTGGACGGTTATTGCTGTTTTAACAAGCCAAGTACATGATTGTGTTATTCAGTTGAACTGTTCTGAACGCACAGCATGATTTTATAGATTTACTCGACACGTATCAGAAAGAAACATTTAGATACATAAATGAACCTCGCACAACATCTCTTTGTGGCTGTTTGATTGTGTTTTACAGGATTTTTGAGCACCGCTTATGTTTTTGACCTCTGCATCTTGACATGATTTGGTTGTATTTGTGTTTCGTCATAAAAATGTGTATTCACCCTCATGTTGTTTGAAACCTCTTCTGGTGGACCCAAAAGAAGATATTTTGAGAAATGTCTCAGTGGTCTTGTGTTCATACAATGAAAGTCAATGGGGTTCAATGTTGTTTGAATACCAACTTTCTTTAAAATATCTTCTTTTGTGTTCTCCTGAAGAAAGAAACTCATACAGGTTTGGAATAACATGAAAGTGAATACAAGATGTAGCTGTAGTTCTATTAAATATGTAGTGTTATAAATAATGTGTCTCAGTCCTTCTGTTCTCCAGTGTTGTGTCTGTAATATTTTCCCGATCTGGTTCACATCACCTTGTGACACTGTCACACATGACACATGACACTTATTATTTTATGTATATTAGAGTTTTAATAGGTTTTACATGTTGCCATTTTATCCCATTTTATTCCTCTTATTGTTTTATGTGTGTATGTCTTTAACCAGGGCTCCGTTCAACACCGACAAACCGTTGCAAAACTTTTTTAAATAGAAACGGAGGTGCGGTTGAACACCCTGTTGTGATGATGCAAGAGTTAAACTATGGCATCAGAGAAGGCCATTCTTTGTGTTCTTTTTGAAGAATTTTCAGAGCCTGATGAAATCGGTATAAATACGTGTTTAATACAGTCAAATACATGTCTTCTAATATCTTCAATTGTTGCGTATACCGAGCTGCAGCAGACACATTTCGTCGCTGTCGGGCGGAATCCTTGCATCTCCAAAAACATTATTTTTCAGGAAATTAAAAATGTAACGTTAAAGTTGGTATTACACCTTATGTTGCTATCATATACTGTTGCTTACCAGCTTTGACAAAACATTTCCCCAAAAACATGTTTAATCGGAGATTCAAGGTTTATGACTTGGAAGCAGGGAGATACGAGATTACGCTGTCATTGGTAAGAATGGTACGGACACAAAGTCGCTGCTGCCAGCAGTGTTCATCAAAGTCTGCGGTCGCGTTGAGCCTTTTGACAAGAGACGACGAGACTTAAAGAGCTAAAGAAAGCTAATGATCGTGGTTACGTACTTCTTCCTCAACTCTATTTTAAACGTTAGCGCTATGAGTGATGCAATATCTAAATAAACGATAAATTTACAAGGCTGTCTAATATAGGCGGAAATGAATCTGCACGCAAATAGAGTAGGCGGTCGCGTTGAGACTCTTGACAAGAGAAAAGGCTTCAATAGTTAACCAAAGCTAACGACTGTGTTAACATACATCTTCCTAAACTCTATTTGAAAGGTTTTAGAACTATAAGTGATGCAATACAAAAAACGATGAGCTGATTATGCTGTCTAATAGGCAAAAATTAGCCTAATCTGCTCGCAAATTTACCTATGTGGCTCACGGGCTTCCTTCTGCACCGAAACATTACAGCTATCGATTTTTATCAAAACAGGCCAACTCAAATGTATCTAACCTAACTATTTTCACTCATTGTTGTCTAAAAAACAGACAGAGTTATCCGACTTTAAATCAGAAGACTTAATGCCGAGAGGCTCCGGTGGAGTGAAGAAGAGGTGGAGTTGCGAGACTTCTAAGATAGTTGAAGTGTCCAATGGAGTTGACACAGATGAAGAGATTTGCTCTCAAGCTATTTTCAACAATTTAGATTTGTTAATAATTTGTAACAATAACAGACCCACATGGGGACTGACCAATAGCATCGATTTGTGAAAAAATATGAAATTGACAAAATTTGGACATAGGAGGTTTCCGCCCGACAGCGATGATTTGTGAACGACTTTACTTGGAGATGGTGGTCTAGTGGGTTAAACCACTGAACTGGGAAATCAAAGGTTGCTGGTTCGATCCCAGCAGCCACCACCAGTGTGTCCTTGAGCAAGACACTTTACTCCATGTTGCTCCAGGGTGATTGTCCCTGTAATAAGTGCACTGTAAGTCGCTTTGGATAAAAGCGTCTGCCAAATGACTAAATGTAAATGTAAATGTAAATGTACTTGGACCCATTGTGAGAGCTGTCTCTTAACGGAGTAGTTGAATATGGCCGTGATGAATCGTTTCACTAGATAAGACCTTTATTCATCATCGTATATCGTTTAAAGCCCTTTGAAGTTGCACTGAAACTGTCATTTTGACCTTCAACCGTTTGGAGTCCATTGAAGTCCATGGAGAAAAATCCTGTAATTTGTCATCAAAAAATTTTATTTTCTTCCAACTAAAGAAAAAAAAACATAAACATCTTGGATGACATGGGGATGAGTTAATTATCATGAAAATTTATTTTGAAAGTGAACTACTCCTTCAATACCGCGTGGGTTATATACATGTTGCTGCTGATTGGATTGACATTGTTGACACAACCAATAAACAAGAGAAAACGTATCTCAAACACTGTTGCACTCCATTTCCAATAAACGTGTCTGTCAACCAGGAAACCGTAGCAAAACGTTGCGCACCGGTTTGAGCTTGAACGTGCCCCTGGTCTGCCTGTCATGTGACCAGTCACATGACAGGATATGGCATCAACCATTATAAAGGAGGCAGCATTACACAAGTGTAGGGTTGCCAACTTTGCTGCTATGAAATAAAGGACGAAATTGGATCTGTGCAGGAAAGCTAATTAGCATTGGCAAGACGTCATTGCTTTGCATTTGCGTTTACTCTCTAAATAGTTACACACAGTGCTGTACAGTATTTGAAAATTTTGGCACAACTAAATGCACAATAAAGCCGTTCGCATTTATATATTTTTCGTTTCGTTTCACACATAAATTAATAAAATTGTAGACTATGCGTCCGTCTGGGTAACAAACTATGTGCATGTGTCCCACAGACAAACTACATTCATGTTACTATGCGCTTTTCTAGAGCATTCTAGAAAATTCTTCAAAACATACCTAACCAGCATATGCCTTTTTTACCAGGGTATTCCATGCTTTTAACAGTCTTGAGTTTTCAATTCAATTCAAGTTTATTTATTTAGCATTGTTCCAAAGCAGCTTTACAGGGGCAAACAGAAAAGGTAAAACACAGCACAGTGCATGGTGTTTATAGAATATAGAGTTTTAGTGTGTTGTTTTAAGTCTTTTGTGTTGAAGCCAAGAGAATAAATGTTTATCATGTTTACACCATCTATAGAGATGCAGAGGTTCTGCTTCTATCTGTTTTCCTCTCATTTACCTTCAGAACGCAGCACTGCAGAAACAGAACGTTGCTATGAAGCATTTATCTTCAGCTGAAGTCAAATATAGTTTTCACTGAGGATAAATGACCTTCTAAGAGCGTCGGTTTGTGTTGTAGCAGTAGTAGGTAAATCCTGAGGTCAAATCGAGCTGGTTTAAATAAATATATATATACATACATATATATATATATATATATATATATATATATCAAGAGTTTGGTTCCAAAATGAGATAACTCAGTTTAAAAATCATGTTTTTTTATTGTCCAATTAATATCTATCAAACTGCAGTTGGTTTGTTTTGATTTAAGCCATGATATATACAAAAATACAGCTAACTAACACAATAAAACACAATAAAACAAAAATTCCATTCCATTCTCTACCGCTTATCCGAACTACCTCGGGTCACGGGGAGCCTGCGCCTATCTCAGGAGTCATCGGGCATCAAGGCAGGATACACCCTGGATGGAGTGCCAACCCATCGCAGGGCACACACACTCACTCATTCACTCACACCCTACGGACAATTTTAAAACAAAAATATTTTTGAAAAATATTATCTTTGCTGGGACATGGTGATTTCCTCCTGAAGACGTAAATGGAACGGACCATATTCGGCAATGTACCATATGACGTTTCTGGGACGTGACGAGGACATCCCAACGACCAAACAGTTAAAATCGTTTTAGAACTTTATTTACACACATTGTCCCTCACATGGAGGATTAAATTATTTTTGATTTAAAGATTAAATTTTATGCATAATTTGAATAATTTTCTAGTTAAATATGTATACACTTTGTGTAACAAATAATAATACTTAACACAGCACTGCAGCATCATTTTACTAAGATACCACAGTAAGTGACATAAATAACCAAATGCTTCAACATAATAGAGAGCAGATATTTATTGACGGAGGTGAATAAACATTATCTTTAAATTTAACATTATATTCTTGTCTTATCACGTTTATCAGGATATCTGTTTTTTGGATAAAACAATCAAAAGCTTCTTCAGTCACACTAACATCAGGCTCCATACTTAAACGCCCCAAATTGATCGAAAATCACAAAAATATGTGTTTACTCTCACATCTGTAAGTTATTAAGTATAGAAAGTAATATATCATGCAGTAAGTTAAAACAAAATTACTGTTAATGTTGGACAAGCATGCGCATTTAATAAATACAATATTTTTAATTGTTGTACCTTATTAAACGTAGTTTAATAGTGAAAAGTCGGAGTCACGGTGACCAAATGATGACCAAATGGCGCGGCTTCAGAACGTTCTGTGTTTGCTGGGACGCCACGGCAAATTATTTCATATGAGCGTGGTAAAGTTACTATAATGCATGACTTCTCGTGACTTATTGTCTTGAAGTTACATTTGTGTTGTGTGTTGATTCTTGTGTTTAGATTTTATAGTTGACTATGTCATGATTCAACTTTTAGTGTGTTGATGTGGGTTAAACACACACACACGCACACAAAAACAAACTCTGTTGCTGTTGTCTTAAATAAAAACCACTTGCTGTCATCGCTTTTAAAAACAAACAGAGATGAAAGACTTTGCTTTAGAGATATTCCCAGCTGAATGCACACTGAGCAAACAAAACAGTGCATATGATGAAGGTGTAAACTTCCACTCCACCTGCGAGACGCTGCCGTTTGTAGGACAACTCCTTAGCATATTAGAAAAAATATAACCCAGGGATAGAACAAAGTCTGTTTATCTGTTCGAGGGAAAAAGAAAGGGCTTTACTAGCAAAGAGGAGAAAGTGGCTTTGCGCGTTTAGGATTTGCAGTCCTCGCTGATGAGGAGGAAGAAAGCGCTGCATTTGTTTGGGCCCTCAGTTGTGTCAATGTTTAAGCCTATTTACAGCTTTTAATCGGCTTAAAGCACCATTTCTCTCCCTCTCTCTCTCTCGTAATATCTCCCGCTCTCTCTTTCGTTCTTGTTCTGAGTGAACATTAAGAAAACAACTGAGCATTTCTTAAAAAATTTTTTTTGTCTATTTATTGTACCGATTGAATAATACTGAAAGAGCATTGCAGTGGTCTGACTGCTTTTAAGGTTTCATTTAGTGTTTATTGTTATAATTTATTCCCATTATTAAAAATGTTACCCTCTTTGGCGTCTGGTCTCTTAAATGTATTGTTAGAGATAAAGTAATGGTAACTAGAACCAATAAAAAAAATGTGCTTTTGACTTTGTGTCTAGTCTGCTTTCAAATCTATTGCAGTTTATATTCATTTTAGTGTAGAGAGTCCAAATACATGTTGCTGGTTATCTGTTTTCTATAATTGGTCTCTAGGAATCAAGTAAAAGATTCATATTAATCTAAGGCCACATCCACACAAAGCCAGAGCTTTCCCTATCCAAGCTTTTTTTCCTTTTCACAGCGTTGTCTCAAGAAACATCGGCATATACATGAAGCCCCTAAACCGATGTAGTATACATGCCAAATCAGTATGTGGCGCTGTAATTCTGCCACACAGAGATCAACTAAAAACGAAAGAGTTGGAGCTTGTGCAATAACTTTGCGCACTGGAATGATGACATCATGGTTTAATCAAATATATAGGGATCGGCTGTCGAAGAAAAAGTTTTTTAGATTTATCCACTCAGGGACCCAGTTTCAGGTTCCCAAAACGCCGGATCGGTGTGTACGAAATTGCGACACGATACAAAAGTAAAAGTACATAACTAAACGCGTCTCTCTGTGGATGTCCTCTGAGAAGTGTTTCTCTGAAAGCCCTCCGTCTTTACAGGCGAGGTCATGTGAATTTCTTGGTCTTGGCTCCCTAGATCCAGAGTCATTTTAAAGGCCAAAAATCTATTTCTAACAGAAGTTGAGAGTTGTCAGCACCACGGCCAGCGCCCGCAGACAGCGTCCTTTTCTAAGCAGGCAGTAACAGAGACAACTGAATGTTGTGTTCAGGACCCCGGCCAGCTCCTCTGAAGCTGCCGTGTTTGTGCCTAGAGCAGCAGATGTCTTTGAAGAGGTGATGAGTTGACCAGATGGTTGTGCAGATGTATTCAGGGTCAGAGTTTTCTTTGACCTTTTCTCAGATGATTTTTTACAGTCCGAACATGTTATCGCTCGGAGACGCTCTGTGATTCTGCATTCATAGTTCAGAGACTTCGCAGAGTTCCCAGTTGTGTTTTGTTGAAGCTTCGTCTCTGATGTTTCTTTTGAAATACCTTGAGACGATTATTGACAAACTGCAAAAGTTTCTGTAGCTCATAGGTCACGGGTTTGATTTTCAGGTTGCACATGCTGATCAAAAGTATAGCTGCATTTTAAATGTACATTTAAAAAGATTAAGTTACTATTTGAGACTTCTTTGGTATTTAATGCAAGCACAGGTTAAGACATTGTCGAGACATGATATGACTGTAGTCTTTACTGTTTTAAACATTTGTCAATAGTTGTATTATGTCTTTTTAAAACGTTTTATTTTAAATTCATTTTGAATCCTTTAATGACGCCTCACATGAGAAATTCTTCACATGAGAAGCTCTTCGTCATCAGCTTACATAACTCCTGAAATATCAACTCAAATGCACTGAGCTTTAGCTCATCCATTTCTCAGATCTCTTAGCTAGAGAACACTTCTGTTGTAAGTGTGTCACAGAGAAGCGGGAGGCACAATCCCGTGTGGTATTAGAGCGAGGCCGTGCGCTTCAGACGCAGCTGAGATGAAAGACACAGGTGAAGAGGAGCTGATGAGAATATGGAGGAGGAATCAGTAGCTAATTAACTTTTGCTGCAATGAATCCTTTGAACTGTCATTGATGTCTAGACGCTTATGTAACCATATTTCCGCTACAGAAACGACATGACGGCTCAATTTACCTTTAAGAACGCCACATACTGGGCCGGGCAGCTGTGCTGCGTGCTTTACTCATACTCATACACACACACACACACAAACCAATGCACGCTCTCATCGCTGTGATGTGAGACAGCGAGATTAGAGTCATTAAACAATTCAGCCTTGAACAGAAGCAACTCGAGGAAATTCTGGAGGTGGGGGTGGTTTGGTTTACATGTGGGTTGTGTTAGGACATTTTGAGGAATAAAACGTGATGAAGCTCCAAGAGAAAAAAACAAATGGAGAGAGAAGGGGAAAGAGAGAGAGAAAAAAAGAAATACAATTAAGAATATATGTTTAAAAATAAAACAAAGAATACAATTAAAAGACAGAATAAAGACAGAAAAAGAGGAAACAGAGGCAAAGAAAGATAGACAGACAGCAAGAAAAATGGCCATAAAAAGAGGGAAAGGCTGACAGAAAAAGAAAGAAAAAACAGAAGGACAGACAGAAAAAGGAAAGGAAGGACAAAGAGAGACAGGAAAAAAACAGAAAGAGAGAAAAAGAAGGTAAGACATTCACAATAAGAAAAAAAAGAATAATACAGAAAGTGACTGAAGAAGAAGGAAAGACAGACTAAAAAAGAAAGATGCAAAGAAAAAGAAGAAAGGGCAAAAAATATACAAAAACAGACAGACAGACAGACAGAAAACGAAAGAAAGAAAAAAAAATAGACAGGCAGAAAGGAAAAAAGAAAGGCAGACAGTAAAAGAAAGATGAAAAATAACAGACAGATAAAGAAAAAAACAAAGAAAGATAGACAGACAGACATATAAAGAAGGAAGGGCAGACAGAAAAATAAAAATAAAACAGAAATTGATAGAAAAAGAGCCAGACAGACCAATAGAAAAAGAAGGAAAGAAAAAAAAGATAGACAGGAAAAATAAAGGCAGATAAAAAAACTGAAAAAGAAAGATAAAAAAACAGACAGACAGACCGGAAAAGAAAGATAAAGAAAGACAGACAGGCAGAAAAAAGAAAGATAAAACAGAAAGACAGACAGAATAGAATTAGAAAAACAAACAGACTGACAGAAAAAGGAACAAGAAAAAATATGTAGAAAAAAAGAAAAAGAGACCAAAAAAAATAAAATTAAACTGGGGAGGAAAAGAATGGAAATGGGGAAAACAAACTGAAAAAATAAAGATTGTAAAAAGGAAGAAAGAAGACAGACAGTCAGAAAACAAAAGACAAAACAAAGTAAAAGATGGAATGAAAGAGGGGAAAACAATGATGAAATGTAACAGGAGGCACACATACTGGACAGATAAGAATGTGGTGTGGGTACAGTGAAAGAATGAAAACTCAAGTGTTAACAGTGAGGTCATGGGGTTCGAGTGACACATGGATTGATCAAATAACCCCAGACTCACTGTAGTCACGTTTGATAAGAGCATCTGCCAAATACATCAATGGAAATGTGTTCTTTAGCCAATGGATATGAAGTGATTTCACCACGTTTATTGTACCGCATCAAATATTCCTAATCTGACAGCTGCAGCGCAGCATCTCTCTACATCTGTGTTCACTCTCTCGCCACATTTTCACATATTTAATCAGCACACGCCTCACGCTTTCGCCTAAATATAGGTCACCGCTCCGAACACACACACACGCGCGCGTGTGGATCTGAAGTAGCTTATTACTCATACTTGCCGAGTACAGCAACATGACAGTATAGGTGATTTGTGTACGCTCAGGAAAAATCGAGGCACTTTAGTTGCATTATTGATGAAAATGAGTCCCTGCTGGTGTGTTCCAGTGATAAAGCTTCTGAATTAGAGGAAACAGATACGGCGGAATACTTCACCAGCACAGCGTGAACTTCCCCGGGAAAAAAAACGGGGAATCGGGAAAGGATGAAATGAAGTGGCAAACGTGAGAGTGCTAGATGATGTACAGGATTCCGCCGAGGTTTATTGACAACATTATACATCAGCCGAGCACAGAAACGCCGCTGTAATCCCCAGCCGTGAACACTACAGCGCATCGAACAGCTGCCCGTCTTCAATTAACACGTCAAGCTGCGGGCAAGATTTGCTTAAATGATATATCTGATGTGTTTCTCTTTGTACTTTGCGTCTTTGGTTAGGTTACCCAGATATGAAAGATCTTTCATCATTTACACACCCTCGAGTCTTTCCAAACCTGAATGAGTTTATTTTCTTCACATATGAAGATATTTTGAACGTTGATAACCAAGCAACATTGAACCCTTTTGAATTCTATTGGGGGAAAACAAAGAGACACTTCTCAAAATATCTTATTTTGTGTCACACTGAAAAAGACTCGCATACAGGTTTATGACCACATCTGAGGGTGAATAAATGAAGACAGATTTTTGGGGGTGGGCGAACTGTCCCTTTTAAAGTAGTTCCGAATTTCCAAGAGGTTTTGTTTGAACACACCATTGGTCACATGTGAGTGACCTGCATCTCAGATTACCACGGCAACCCAGAGTTAGTGCCATCCATGATGGGACTGCTGATCTCAGGCCAGATGGGAGAATACAGTACTGTTAACACAGACCGCAGTGGGACCACTGATTTTCAATTTGCTTTCCATTAGGGATCAAACCACATCAGAGCAGAGAAGCCCTCATTAGTGAGTCTCTCTGCAGTTTTACCCTCACCCATTTCCATCATGCTTATCAACATCATGAAATAAGGGCTATTATCATAATTGCATACAAATGATGCTGTGGAATATTCACAACACAAACCTTTGAATCTCGTAAACTGGAGCTCATTCAGGGCCCACCCTGTCCCAGTTGGCCTGCCAATGCAATTCTGGCTTTCATAAGGTCATTTGCATGCAGCGGACGTGACAAGTCTTTGGGGGGGTATGAATCTCGCCCACCATACGTCATTTATCTGCGTGCGCCATCCGACTCGCTGAAGGAATTATGCAAATCAGGCAATGGACCGAACACCCCGAACAAATGTGCACTTTTAATAGCTCAATTCCCCAACTTGCCCAGACATAAAAAAATGGTTTTGAAATGTTAAAGGGACAGTTCTCCCAAAAATGAAAATTCTGTCATGAATTTATACCATTAAAATGGTTGTCATAGTTGCCCAAGAACTGTTTGTTTTCCCTTAATACTTCCCAATATGTGTCTTTGTTTTCCACCAAACAAAGAAATTCATAGAATTTGGAACAACTTGGGGGTGAGTAAATCATGACAGAATTTTAATTTTAGGGCGAACTATCCCTTTAAAGTAAAAAACCTGCATACACACAAGAATCTGTTGAAACCTTAATAAGCGACTTGTTTTTGAGCATTGTATTGATTACTTTAACAAGTTCAGAACTTGAATGTTGAGTGTTTTAGCATTCAAATAATGCTTTGAATTTGGGCTTTTATAATCACGGTTATTTTGGCCAATATTGAGATCTCGATTTTTTAACACTTTACTCATTATGTTTTCAGACAATATAGAATTTTTTGAAAGTTAAAGGCTTTTAAGCTTTGAATTCCACTGAAGAATAATGTAAAGAAATGCACAGCTAAAACACTGTAAAGGAGTGAGTGCGCTGTGCATTTATACCACACGAAAAGAGAGGATCCTTGCTAAATGGAATGCGGCACAATAATCGTTTTACCTCGATTTTTTTTGTTTTTGTAATTGTTGAAGGCCAAAATTGACGATTACGATTATTTTCGATTAATTGCACAGAATTAATTTACAACAAATGTAATACAAAATGCAGGCACACTAAAAAACACCCAAAGTTTAAACTTGAAATAAAGTTTTAAATAAATACAACATTTAATTGACAGTAAATGATCCTGTTGTTTGAAAGTTTAGGGTTACTTATTTATTCTTTAATATGTATCTTTTCACTTTTTAGAATAATAGTGAATGTAATGACACGAAACGGACTTGGGAATTATGCTGTGACTATAAAACGCAAAATAAGTCCAAAACTTTGTCATCATCGGTAAAAAGTTTTGGGACACTTGGGTGAGATGTTTCTTGTTGCCTTAAAAAACTATTGATCTGAATGTGACTGCACAAATGTGTGAAATTAGTTTAGAAGCGAAAGCATTATTTAGCAAACATACATGTTTTTTTTCTCATGACGAAACTAACATTTTATTGAATACAAATCTTTTTTGAAATGGACGACTTTGACGAAAAAATATATGTAGAGCAGCCAGTAAGAGCACAGAATAGATGGGAACTCCTTTAATATTATTACAATTAAAACCTATGCTGAGTTGTTTCAACCCAAAATGCTGGGTTGGTTTATCCCATTGTTGGATCAAATATAGACATTTTCTGGATTAAAATAGCTCAATAGTTGGGTTTGTCCATTTTTTACCCAACTTTTGGTTAAAAATAACCCAATATTTTTAAGTGTAGTGAATTTGTCCCCAAGCATCTTAAATGAGATCATGTCTGCTAACGGTAGATGTGTTTGGGGATGAGTGGAGTACACGGCAGATGACAAACGTGTTTAACACTCTCATTAAACCAATCAAGACCCTTTGCCATGTAACCACAGAAGAGCTGTGTGTCTTTGTGCGTGTGTGTGTTTCCGCCCGTCCTGCTGCGCGGGCCGATGGAGAATTTTCATGGTCACAGAATGCATTCGTATTATTTTGGATATAATTAGCTTCCATTTGTTCTTCTTTGATGCTCGTCTGGTTCAGACACAAAAAAATGAGAATCTCTATCAGGGGACTGCGTGTGTGTGTTTCTTTAATCATTTCGTCCTCGTATTCCTTTAATATGCACAAGCTCTTGCAGTTCTGTAACAATCCCTGAGGTCGAGACCTTGCGAGCACATCTCGCGGAACGAACACAGCCGGCTGTGTGCTTCTCATCACACGCTTCTCATCTCATCACTTACGGCCGTCGCCAAGACAACAGAACACACGTGCACATCACATTTATAATTGGCTGCAGCCTACAGGCATCCCGTCACCATGGAAACCACAGAAGCGAATTGGCCTACCGTCGTAATGTTGTTACTAAAGAAAGGTTGGATGAGAGTGAATACATGAGCTGTTCAGAATCGAGTATCGGTGTGCTGCATACTGCACAGTGTGTACTGCATAAAATGTTTAGCATGTAGCATGCAACAGCAAGCATTTTTAAACAGGAATTAATGACCGGTTTTGCACTTTTAAACCTGCAATCTGTAACTTCTTTTAGGTAAAAAATGTAACGATAAATACTTATCGAGTGCATAAGCAATCAGTGTTGATAACTTTTTCTTTCTATTAACAATGGTAAGCTTATAATAATGATAGACAAATCTAGTCTTGTATGTCATTTTTTTCTTTGACTTGCATTCTAATGGCCATAACAGGTTGAAGATGTCAATGTTCAACTTGTTATGTTTTGTTTCACATCCGTTCACCCTTCGATCCGTTCGCACATTCAAACAAACATTATCGCACCAGAAGAAAGAAGCCGACCCATAGCACCGGAGGGAGGAGAAGATATTCACCTCCCTCTCCTCGTCTCCATCTCGTCCCGTCTGTGTTTTTATGAGAGCTGAAATTGTATTTGCGGTTGAAATGAAAGTGATCGCCAGAGACGCGGTAATTATACATAATGATTTTTCCCAGCAGGCTCCGGGCGCCCATGCCACTCTGAAGAGACGCACGCCGAGACGGAATCGTAGAAAATGATAGAAAATGGTTTTAATTATTTTGCTTCTGTACTATCTGTTCATATAAAAGCTCTTCGGGAAGGACCACCTTTCACCTCTTTATTTATCCGTAAGAACCGAGAGCCGAAAGCGTTCCTCCATCTGGAGTCGTCAGTCATTCGGTGCTGTTGTGCGAGATGTGTATCTTGTCCCATCACGCCGTGCGCCTCCGCGTTTCTCTCGCTGCTGCCAGATATTTTCGGTGAGGTGCAAATTAGCGAAAGACGGGATGTAGAGAGAGAGTGACACAGTGCATCCATCTTGTTGGTGATTCACGACATTTTACAAAACAGGATCACCTCTAATAGAATATTCTGGGGTGTTTTTAAGGTTTTAAACAAATATACAAATATCTATCATTATTTCTCTCTCTCTGTCTCTCTCTCTCAGGGGATTACATATTTCTATCTGAGGCACAGATTTTTGCTTTGAAACAATGTGACATGGTAAAAAGGTCTTTATGTATATTAAATGTGAATTTCATTTTTAATGTCGCCTTTCCCCAACACTTTTCAAATGCCCAGTAGCAATACAAACAAAAGGCAATTGATTCCTATAAGAACGAACCTAGAATGAAATCCTGGGTCAAATGAAAGTGTCTTTGGTGTGTTATGAGTTGCCCATGCATGTACTGTATTAGACATGTTAAATTTGTGTAACAAATGTTGTATCAAAAGATACATTCTATCTAAAAGACCGCCCAAATGTATACGCAAGTAAGGTGGGCGTTCCTGTCAATACAATTGCTTTGGAACCTGATGTTTCAAATATGGTAAGAGACGTTACATTTCCGTCTCACGCTTGCAGTATTCGACCAATCACTACACACTGGTTAACTGGCCAATCATAGCAAAACTCACTTTTCAGAGCGATGAGCTTTGTAAAAAATCTGCACGTTTCAAAAAGGTGGGCAAAGAGGAGATACAGACATGGACGGTATGTGGAAAACACAGCGTTTGTGAACCTTAAATCATGTTTACACATACACATCTAAAATAAACGATAATATTCGTTTTAGCAGTGTCATATGACCCCTTTAAACAAATTGTTGTCTTGTAAGTTAAAGGGAAATTCGGCAGGGTCATGGGGACTGAAGCATGTTTGGCTGTGAGTGTATCCTGAGATAGACGGACGATGTAAGCCCTCATTGATCGGGCTAGCCGGGAGCGTGAAGGGCAGGGAGACGCCTGGATTTACGTTCGTGAAGGGAGCCATTCAGATGGACAGCTGTGTCTGTGTGCGTATGTGTGTGTTTGAAGGAGAAATACAAAGGCATGAAAGTTTGAGATCGAGCCGCATACGGACATCAACACAGGGCTGAAACTTTGGGGGTTTGACACTAGCGCTAGTGAATATCAAGACTGAAAACTGTTAAAGGGATAGTTCACCCAAAAATGAAAAGTCTTTCACCATTTACTCACCCTCATGTCATTCAGTCTTTTGCTGAACCCAAAAGAAGATATTTTGAAGAACGATGGAAACAAAACAACATTGAACCACATTGACTTCCATTGTGTGAACACAGAACACATTTATCAAAATATCTTCTTTGGTGTTTCACTAAAGAAAGAGTCACAGGTTTGGAATAACATGAGGGTGAATAAATGATGACAGAATTTTAACTTTTGGGTAAACTATGTCTTTAAAGCATCTGTAAAATATTTCACATGTCCTTCTTTAGAGGCCTGAATGTCACACATCAAAGGCATCATGATATGATGAAATTCAACAAATTGTCAGATTTTGTCTCTTTAAAAGATTGCCTCACTTGTGATCGTAACATTAGGTAAGCGCAGATGTTTCAGTTTCAGATCATGTCAGTAAGACGCTGTTCAGTTGTTTCCTTTTGTTTGCTGCAGATTCGCTGTTGAACAAGACACAGTTTGACGCATAGAGACTATATTATATATGACACTATGTCTGATGTGTGAGAAACAATGTTTACCTAATGCTTTAATTCCACAGATTGTTTGATTTGTACTATGCATTTATTGTTTTTGAATTAAAACTTTAGAGGTTTTTTTGAGAAAGCAGCATTTTAATAATGCGAGGTCTGCTCCTTTATTTGGCATTTTTTTTATATTTAATATTGTTTTAGGGATATTGTTCACCCCAAAATAAACGTTCGGTCAACATTTACTAACCCTCTTGTCATTTTAAACCTGTATGACACAGAAAAAATATAATTGGTTTGTAACTAAAAATCGATGGAAACAAATCACTTCTATTCTATTGACACAAAGCCAATACAAGTGAATGTGTAACATCAGTTTTGGTTACAAACATTTTTCTTTTGTGTTCTGCAGAAGAAAGAAAGTCATACAGGTTTGAAATGACATGAGGGTGATTAGATGATGACCAAAGTTTTGTTCGGTAATGTAGTAATGTATTCTTCTGAGGCATTTTTATAAAAGCAGCAACAAAAATATTTTAATTCAAATGAATATCTTAAAGGTGGGGTGGTTGATTTGAAAAGGTGCTAATTTTAGCCTGCTATCACTGAAATTATAATCCCACCCTAAATGCGATTCGCCATCCAAAGCCACGCCTCCTCCAAACACACGAATATATTTCGTAAATCCACGTAACGAATTATAAACTAAATCCAATCAATTCTTCTCAAAGCATGTACATACCTGTCCGAAAGAACGAGAGCAACCTTCATCTTTCAGACCCTTTGCCAGCCAGAGCTGTCTCCATTGTGTAAAAGCTGTAAATCATACTCAGAAAAGATTCAGAGTCACAAACTTCTCAAACTTTAGTAATATGCCATTGTAGAAGCTGTGTGTATTATTTCCCAGTGGACTGATAAATACCTATCCAGACTGTAGCGTCTAGTTTTAAGAAAGTTCTTTGTCGTGTGAGAGTTTTTGAGTAGATGTGCTGTCAGAGTCTGATCCCAGCATCTTAAATCCCGTCTGTGTATCGTTGCTCGGTTCTATTGAAGCGATTGACCTGATGCTGTCTCGTCCTGTTGAATACAGGTCTTTCTGGCTGTTGTCATATCTTTAGTTGTGACAATGAGCTCTGCTAAATGAACACTTTAAATCATCTGTTTCTGACACTCACTTCAGTACTTTTAATTGGAAAGAAATGTTTTGAGATGGAACCAATTAAACATCTGCTTTCAGCATCAGGCTTCCCTTTTTCTACTCAACAACTCAGTGAAGAGCTGAAATCTGTTGCAGCCAAAGTCATATTTGAACTGAACTTCATCAGGAACCCATTGCTTTAACGTCCATTTTTATGATTGTTGGTTTTGGAGAAGTGCGTCTACAAGTCAAATCCACCTACATTGTGGGGACCGGCCAACTTACTGTCCCCATGTTGAAAATGTATTCTTTAAGAAAGTGAAGAATGCTAATTTGAAAATCTAAGTTGCTAGTCCCTGTGAAGATACCAAAATGAATGTTAGCGAGAGAGATGGCTCTCCGTAATCTCCGGCTATAAAATAAAAAACAATTGCAAGCTTAGGGAAGCTCTGTGTTATTCTTTCGTCTGAAATCTGACTTTTTGTCATTTTGTACTCGGCTAGAATCCTGCAGCACACAAACAGGCATAGTCTGGAAATGAAATACTTTTATTTTGACACCAGCACTTTGAATGATCGACTGGATCGCAGATGAATATAATTTTCGAGTGTCAATACATTAACCCACATGCATAGCAGCATGTGCAGGCGGCCTTATGCGTGTGTGTGTGTGTTTTGTGTTTGTGTCCGGGAGATGCCCATCACTGCACATGTCAGTGTATGATAATATGAACAAATGAATTCATTTTCTCTCCATATTTCCCTTCCGTGCGGATTCATTACCGACCCTCTATTGCTTTTCCCGGCCGGCGCGCGTGTGTCTGCCACATCCATGAGCATCTTTGGTTTCTCATAAGGCCTGTTGTCAGGTTGTCATGACGATGATGGATGGGACTCGAGCGTGAGTTCACTGATGTTAAGGCGGCGCTGGGCTCTGTGAGAGGTGTGTGTTCAGAGACATTGTGTCCCGGTACTGCACATCTGTCAGGGGCATTTCCATTAAAACCTAAAGCTGTACACATGGATGCTTACAAAATCTTTACAGAATACAGCTAGTATCCATTCATGTGTTTGCTGTAATTCTGTTGTAGGCAGATGCTAAATATTTACAAAAATATTTTGCTCATCCACTATGCTCTTTATTATGTATACTGTTAAGTAAATAAGTATATACAGTATAGTTCTGTAGGATATATTGTGTGCATACATGCAGAATATATAGTGTAATATTTTTATCCTTTATTATTATTATATTGCATTTTATTGCTTTATTTTATTGCTTTTGTTTTTTTCTCAAGTATTCTTTTTTACAGTATCTGCTCATCATAATTGAATCACAGTAAACCCAGTTTATTCCCATGGATCTGAGGGCTTGATACAGAATAATTAAACTCAAGCTCTGAAGTGGATCTTCGCAGCAGGTCGCCTGAGACCCAAGTCACTGTGACTGTGTGCGCGGGGCTCAGCTGGGAGCACGCTGCTCTTGTTTTAAAAAGGAGAGCATGGGGCGCATCTGTGCGCTGGGTTGAGGAAACGTGCGTGAGATGTGATCACTGCAATGTGATAGATTTGCAAGGATGAATATTTAATCTCTTTCACTTCGGATATTACACTGGTATGGTTATGTGATGTACAGAGCTTGACAGTGACTTCAGAACATCTTTTCAGATTCTAAGACTGAAGATATGGGTCATCCATTATAATACAATACCAACACAACTCAGCATAGCCCGCCACAACCCAACACAGCTTTCACAACCCAACATATTCCAGCACAACTCAGTATAGCCCACCACAACCCAGCATAGCCCAGAACAACTCTAAACAGCACAACACAACTCAGCATAGCCCAACACAACTCAGTACAGCCTAACAGAACTCAGTATAGCCCATCACAACCCAACATAGCCCATCACAACCACATCCAAACATAGACCAACCCAGCTCAATACAGCTTGCTACAACCTAATATAGCCCAGCACAACTCAGAATGGCCCAACAGAACCCAACATTTCCTGACATAATTAACCACAACCCAACATAGCCCACCACAACTCAGTATTTCCCACCACAACACAACTCAATATAGCCCAACACAACTCAACATAGCCCAACACAACTCAGTATAGTTCACCACAACCCAGTATAGTTCAACACAACACAATACAGCCCAGCACAACTCAATACAGCTTACCACAACCTAACATAGCCCAACACAACTGAATTCAGCCAAATACAACTCAGTGTAGCCCAGCACAACCCAATATAACCCACCACAACATAATATAGCCCAACACAACCCAACACAACTCAATACACTCCAGTATAGCCAAACACAACTCGGTGTAGCCCAACATAGCCCTGGACAATTCAATACAGCCAAACACAACCCAACATTGCCCAGCATAACTTAATACAGCCAAATACAACTCAGCATAGCCCAACATAGCCCAGCAGAACTAAATACAGCATAACATAGCCCAGCACAGCTCAATACAGCCAAAAAGAAACTTAGCGTAGCCCAACACAACAAATCATAGCCCAGCACAACTCAGTGTAGCCCAACACATCCCAATATACACAGCACAACTTAATATGGCCCAACATAACTCAGCACAACTCAATACTCCCCAGCATAGCTCAACACAACTCTGTGTAGCCCAACATAGCCAACAGCATCTCAATACAGCCCCAAACATCCCAACATAGCCAAACACAACTAAATACAGTCCAACACAACTCAATGTAGCCCAACACAAACCAATATAACCCAGCACAACTTAATATAGCCCAACACAACACAACCCAACATAACTCAACACAACTCAATACACTCCAGTGTTGCCACACACAACTCAGTGTTGCCCAACATAGCCCAGGACAACTCATTACTGCCCAACATAACCCAACATAGCATAGCATAACTTAATACAGCCAAATACAACTCAGCATACCCCAACACAACCCAACATAGGCCAGCACAACTCAATACAGCCCAACATAGCCCTGCACAACTCAATACAGCCCAACATAGCCCTGCACAACTCAATATAGCCAAATACAACTCAGCGTAGCCCAACACAACCCAACATAGCCCAGCACAACTCACTGTTGCCTAACACAACCCAAGCAGCTTTACAGGAGCAAACAAGAAAAACACAAATACACAAAAGTAAAACACAGCACAGTGCATGGTGTTTATAGAACAAGCAAGATCATCCTAATAAATAAAATTTAATAAATAAATATTATTACAGTATTGACCACCACAACCCAACATAGATCAGCACAACTCAATAGAGCCCTACACAACTCAGGATAACCCATCACAGCAACAACCCAAAACATATTTAACACTACTAAAGTTAACCCATGCCAACACATCAATTCATTATTGATATGTTGTTGATGTGTAATTATTGATCTACTTATGAGATATCGAGCATCAAAGTTTGATTTCAAGCATTCATTTCCATCTATGACATGGCCCGCTCCAGTCAATATTAAAAGTATCAAGGTTACATTTTCACAGAACGTTCTTTATATGTAGTATGATTTGATTTGGAAAACCCAAAAAATCACAAAAAATACTTTAGCTGGGTTTCCAAAGGAAGGGTCACGATTATGATCAAGGTTTGAACTCGAGATCAAGACTAAAGTTAAGTTTATATTTAGGACTTGGGACGGAAAGTCTCCATGTGTGTCTTTTTCGAGTTCTCTGTCATTTAAACTGGAGCACTTGTAAATATGATCTTTGTTGCGGGAACGCTGACTGTGCACCTCACAGATCAAAGTTTTCTTTCTGCTGTCTTGTGCTCACACAAACACACACACACACACAAGTTGATTTGATTTGTGTGTCAGGAGCAGGTCTTAGCTCTCGTCTCTGTCGAGAACAGACACACAAAGACTTTAAAGGCTGAAATCCTGCTGTTCTGCAGATTTATACCTGTACCACCTACAGGACTGACTCTCCCCAGATCAGCAGCTCAGAGCGCTGCATCTTATTTCTGCTGTGTGCTCAGATGAAGGTGAAAAGGGCAACTGATAGATTCCCTTAGAAAACCAGTGGAATTCAAACTGATTAGTTAAGATTGGAAGTTTGGTTTGTACGACGGCGTTAAAGTGCCATGTTAAAAATAAAAAAATCCAAGATTTCAAGAATAAAGTCTAAATGTTACGAGAATAAAGTCGAAATGTTACGAGAATAAAGTCGAAATGTTTCGAGAATGAACTCGAAATGTTTCGAGAATGAACTCGTAGAAGTACGGGAATAAAGTCGAAATGTTACGAGAATAAAGTCGAAATTTTTCGAGACTTTATTCTCGTAACATTTCAACTCTATTCTCGTAACATTTTGAGTTTATTCTCGAAATCTTGGATTTTTTTTGTAACGTGGCACTAAAAGGTTTTGCACATAAAATCCGCAATTTGAATTATTCTTTAAAATAAGATACTAGTAGGCTAACTGTTGCAGATATACTAAATCACAGCAACCACCGCATCTCTGGAATAATACTCAGTGCCGCCAAAGCGTTCTCGGGCGCCACCAGCTAGTCGTTTTCAGAAGAGCACCAGGTATTATTATTTCAGCTGGCTAGACACAATTTAATTGATAGTGTATTGGTTAGTACAGCCTATTAGTATCTTATGCATTTATGCAATATAATGTAGCCAAACCAGAGAATGAAATCCAGAGGATTGCGGCATTCCTAGCTACGCAATTTGCATAGCTGTAATTCATATTCAGAGATTATGCTAATAGTGAATGATCGTGCACGAATGACCTGTTTACGAGTGATTGGAATTCATTAACACACACACATTTTACTAACAAAACGGAAAGTTTTGGGGAAGGTTTGTTTTACGTGCAAATTATAAGGCACAATGAGTGGCTGAATGCCATTCGATGCATTGTTGCAACAGAGAAGTAGCAGCTAAAATGTCCAAGGTCTGAAGAAATTTCAGTCTTCAGTTTCGGGGTCTCTGCCCACAGCCGCGTCTTCATCATACAGTGTTTGACAGACTTTAATGTCTTCTGATTTATTAATAAAAATATTCATTTGATCTGTCAGTCTCAGGCAAGACAGCGTACTGAGGAGAACTCCGTGTACATGTGTGAAATCCTGAAGAAATTATTTAAAAGGCCTGTAAGCAATTTTTACAGAAAATATCTCTTTTGCTTGACACATATCGCTGAAATGGATGTCATAAGAAATCGTACCTGTCCATGTGACAGCCCGTCTCTTTATAAACAGCAAAAACATTCTGACCGGAGCGATGTTGTTTAGCCAATCAGAAGGCTGGAGGGCTTCTCTTCCTGTCAGTCACTCTCAGCATTACGCTTCTGCTGACTTCACATTTGCTGGCTTGTCTTGGATGGGCAGGATTTTGAGGGAGTTCGGTTAGTCAGACAGTTTAAGGCCAGAAACATATTTCACCTGTGTGTTGTTATTTATGTCATGACAGCTGTAACTAACTTGCTCAGCAAGATTTCTTTCGAAATGCTGTGACTCTCGTTGAGAAAGAGGAAACTAACAGTAGAAACTCGGACCGGAGATCTCGCAAGTTAACGCTTGTATTTTGATGGAGGTCATTCATGAATATGGGAAAGTAAAGGGAACATTTTAACAAAGTCTCATCTGTATCTCAGATATTTCTGAGGAAAAAATAAGCAAGAAATCTGGCAAATTAGAATTTTAGAAGAGATCTCAACAATGTCTCAAAGTGAGCTCAAATTTGTCAAGTCTGCAATCAAAAGTCAATATTATTAAAAATCTCGATATGAACTCAAACAATTCTCATTGAATTTACCCAAATCTGCACAATTGAGGCTGGACATTGGAATAACCGATGAATATCCACAATCTATATGTGTTATAAGTTGCCCATGCATGTATTAGACACGTGAAATTGCAAAAATGAAAGTGTGGGAACAAAAGATGCATTCTATCTAAAAGCGAAAGCTCACCCAGACCTGCCTGAAATACCTAGAGTAACCACACCCCCACAAATCTACGACTGTTAGTGGTATGATTTGACTAAGACCACCCAAATATATACTTAAGTAAGGGGGGAATACCTGTTAATACAATTGCTTTGAACCTGATGTTCCAAATATGGTAAGAGGCGTTACATTTCCGTCTCACGCTTGCAGTATTCGACCAATCACTACGCACTGGTTAACTAACCAATCATAGCACACCTCGCTTTTCAGAGCCATGAGCTTTGTAAAAAATCTATGGTTTCAGATAGGCGGGGCAAGGAGGAGATACAAACATGCACGGTGTGTGGAAAATACAGCGGTTTTGAACATTAAGTCGTGTATACACATTACATCTAAAATAAACGATAATATTCATTTTAGCCGCGTCATATGACCCCTTTAAACATGAAAGTTCCTCCGGCACACAGTGAAGTTCTGGACTGCACACGTTTAGCTCATTCTTTCATCATCCTGCTTCTCTCCGCTGATGCCCTGCGGCCTCTCCCGTTTCTCCTCATCTCTCTTCTCATTTCTCTGAGGTCTCCTCTTCTCTGAGAGCACTCGCAGAATTATTCTCTTATTCTCCTCACACTAATAAACATGACGTGCGCCGTTTCCATTGCTGGAAAACCTCTTCAAAGTAAGTGTTGCGTTAAATTGTAATCTGCTGAATTGAATCCCTGTACAGATTTCACTGGAATGGATTTCAGTCAAAAACATAATTGATGTTTTTTTATCTATAAGCAAAGGAAATTATTTTTTATTTTATTTTACATTATGCTTTCTTCAGACAGGTAGATTTGGTTCCGAAAGTAGTTTTATTTGTAGACATTAGACTTTAAAATAGCTCACTGAAGATGTTGGAACAGAGCCAGTGTGTGTAGATTCAGGCAAGCCCCTGGGAGGGAGGGGCTAACACACTAGACTCATGAATATTCAAAATGCTAATGAGAAGCAAATGAGGGGTCTGCGAAGATAATTAGAATCGTGGCCAGAACTGTCTGGCACGCATGAGACAGATGCTTCAGTGGTCTGATATAAATTGTAAATACGGTGTCTCTGTAGTAAGCGCTCATGGACGGATGAGATCATTTATCTGCATCATCAGCAATTACATCTGTCTGTCAATCAAAGTGACACACCCACAGGAATATTTCATTCTCTCTTATGGCAAACAAAAGAGCATGGTTTGCATTTTTTACTATAGTGAAAAACATTGACCTACAGTACTGTTCCTTATAGAGACAAATGATGACATGCCATATGTGTTATAAAAGCTATGAATGAATCTTGGAAGAATATTTTCGAGAAATGTTTGAGATGCTGAGACATCCGACAACAATTTTTCGAGATCTCTTTTGAAACTCTAAAGGAGAGACATGTTTTTCTAATAGGAGATAAATTTCCAAAATGATTTTCTCAGGAGGAAAATCTACCGAGCAAAAGTTTCCATTTGCTCTCCATTAATCATATTGCTGTCTAGGAAGAACTAGTGAGATATTAAAAAGATTTGGTTTGTGATTTTCGTTTGTATGGGTCCATTTCTCTTCAGGGATTTGTAGTGACAGCTACTGCAGATTTTCAGTGTTTCCCGTCATGTGTGTGTGTGTATGAGAGAGGCGGTTTCTCTCAATAAAGGCTTCAGGTCGAAGATCTGCAGCAATGCAACTCAGCTGCAATAGTCTGCAACCAGCAGCACAGACGCCTCCATTAAACACACACACACATTCTCACAAGATGATGCAACTTTGAAGGATAACAGAGCAGGGAATCTGTAAAACTGTTGTGGGGCAATGTTTGTATGAGTGAGTGTTTCAGTGCTGGAGTTTTATATGTATCTATAAAATATGTATTTATATGTATGTTTTTTAGTTTGCCTTACATTTTGTCTTCATCACATCGTTTGACTGTGTTAACTAAATGGCTTCTATCGTAATAGAATTCTCCAATAAAAAAACTTTTTTTGCTTTTAATTGCGTTCTATCAGTATCTATTCATTTAAACAACTTCAAAGCTGTTTGGCTCTTTGAACTACAAATACAAATTAAATGTTGTTTCATATCTATTCTGGTCCACAAACAATACGATTTTTTTTTATTCGTTTTCCTCACAATTTTCATTTACATTTAGTCATTTAGCTATGGAAGCCTGTTTCCGCCAGGGTTGGGAATTTTTTTTAGAATTAGTAAGTCATAATAATGAGATACTAAATCGAAATTTCGACTTATTAAGTCATAATAACGAGATACTAAATCATAATAATGAGATACTAAGTCGAAATTTCGATTTAGTAAGTCATAATAATGACTTAGTATATCATAATAATGACTTAATTATCTCAAAATAATGAGTTACTGAGTCAAAATTTCGGGGGGGGGGGGGGTGATTGTATGTGACGTGTGCATTGCGTTACATTAGGGGTCTTTAACTACTTCTCTTTGAGAGCCAGATTCCAAAAGTTTAAATTGGATGCAGGCCGTTTTTTTTGTTTTGAATGTTGTGAGAGATGTGGTTGACTGGACTGAGTTTGTAAGAATGTTCCACCAGCAAGGAGTTGTGAAGGAGAAGGCAATACAATCTATAGAAACCTAGTGTGTGCGTGTGTGTTACAGCTCAAAGTGACGAAACACATCCCGGAGGAGAAGTTAATGAAAAATGGCCTGCCTTTATTGAATTCCTCAAGACCATAAAGTGTGTGTGCGTGCTACAGTGTTTGGACCAAATGTCCCCACAAAGATAGTAACTCTAGTCATTTTTGACCTTGTGAGGACGTTTTAGGTCCCGTGAGACAAATAGCGTATACAGTAAATCAAACTAAATGTTTTTTATTAAAAAGTGTAAAAATGCAGAGTTTTCTGTGATGGTTGTTAAGTTTATGGACATGTATAGATGTATTAAAACAAGCGTGTGTGCAAACCCACTTAACTATATTTTGGGGATGTGATTATCTATGCAAAACCTCCCTTTGGGGACATCTTTAACTATAAACACACACTATAAAGATTTTTTTTTTCAAATTGATGTTGTTGAAGGCCCTCTTTGTGTAGGGTGCATCCCATTGCGGCCCCCAAAATAAAAACTTATAATCTTAAACTTTGAATTTTAATTGAACCAAAAACATATTTGGTTATACATTGCTGGAACATAAATTCTTTTGGTTGGTGGTCTTATTTTATGATGTTTGATTGCATACAATTTATGATAAATTGCTACATTTCATAAAATGCCACAGAATCTTTGCCCCCCTGGATCCGTCTTTGGGCCCCCAGGGGGCCACGGCTCCTAGTTTGAGAATCACTGGGCTAGGCTATAGTAGATTTACATTACATTAAGTCATTCAGCAGATGCTTTTATCTATCCATATATCCATAGTTTAGTGGTTATAACTAGCTTTGTTTAAAAAAATAGTAGAAATCTATGTATGAGTGTACGTGATCTGTGTGCGTGCGTGCGACAGTAATAGATAAAAAACGATTCTAAGCAGCCCCTCATTTACTCAGACAACACAGTTTTGACTTTAAAGTGTCAAATAGAGTTTAAGATGAAGAGTGTCATTTCTGAGCAACTTGCAGCACCAAACTGAAAGATTAAAAAATGGCATTGGTCAAGCGAACTAATAGCCCCGACCCAAACTCAGGCCACTTTTCCAGTCGTGACATTCAAAAGAATATCCTCTTGACTTTTTCTTTGCATTTTAGATGAAAGTTTCAAATGTGCTTCAAAAAGTTCATGTCGTAATCCTCACAAACATTGTGACCTACTGCTGAGATTGTGAATGAACTTTTATGTTTATGTTTGTGTTTCAGAAGACAGAAAGTTGTTTGTGGGGATGCTGAATAAACAGCAGACGGAAGAAGACGTTTATCGTCTTTTTGAGCCTTACGGAGTCATCGAAGAGTGCACCGTATTAAGAGGACCTGATGGAAACAGTAAAGGTGAGGTTACTTTCTTTCTTCAACGTTCAGTCACCTCTGTCAAACGTACGAAAACCTGCCACAAATACGCAGTTTAACGCACGCCGGTGAATGACAGACATGTCCTTTTATCCGATTAAAGTAAAAAAAGCATTTCAGATTCAGCAGTGTGAAAACTGTGACCTTCTGCCGAGTCAAAGACAAAACAAACAGGCGAGAGAAAAGCTGCGTTCAACCTTGAAGAACTGCTTTCATTTACACATTCAATTTCACAACGTCAGTCTATTCAGACACGCGCGCGTCAACCGGACGCTGCGCTGACACACTCCGTGATGGAGTTTCTCGACACTAACATGGCAGGATGCATTCTGGAGGGCGCCGGGTGAAGACTCTCGCCAGTATCACCTGACAAATCCTATCGCAGACCGGCACGCTCCTTTACGCAGGCACTGATAACTGTGTCCATTAACACACGCATACATGCACACACAGACTTAATACATTAGTTTGAAACGTGTGTGAACAGGAATGACAGAAGAGTCCAGATATACACATTCCGCGCAGATACACGAGTTACAAAAGCGAAACACTTCACATTTAAACGCAAATGCTATGTTCCTCATTATTTAGTGTTTTTGTGTTTTGTAGGTTGTGCCTTTGTAAAGTTCTCAACACACACTGAGGCGCAGTCGGCTATCGGCGGGCTGCATGGAAGTCAGACCATGCCTGTGAGTTCAACACATAAACATACATGAGCGTGCACATACCTATGATGAAATGTTTCATTTTCATTTTCATGGTGATGTATGTGCGTCAATGGGAATACAAGTGTAAATGAGTCTCTGCTGAATAGCTCTCTCTCTCTCTCTCTCTCTCTCTCACACCATCTCCCTCTCATCGTCTCTCTCACCTTCTCTGTCTCACTATCTCTCTCTCTCACCATCTCTCTCTCTCACAATCTCTCTACAGTAACGCAGCTTTGTTGAAAATGTAATTTACACTCCAAACTACCAACAAAGTGTTGTTAGTACACCTTAAAAGCTATTAAAAGGTGGTATGTGTAACCTGCAGTCCTGTTTGGTTATGCTTCACTTTTAACAATATATAACTCGGCTTATATCAATCAAGCTTGATTTATCTGACACAAAGCCACTAATACAAATGAACTATAGATGCACCGATACTAAATTTCTCCACCAAAGCCGATAACCGATTATTCAGAGTGATTACTTTGTGAATGTTATTAGTTCATAGAACGACATTGATATTGAACATCAAACTGCTGATGTTTCTTAACATTTTCTATATGAGGTGCACAAATTAATAGCATTTTGATTGACAGGACATATCGGCCCTAAAATTGCTTTTATCAACCAATACCGATTATTGGCCGATATATCAGTGCAGCACTAAAACCAACATAACTCGCATCAGAGTCCTGCATGGGTCCTATTTGGTAATCCCGCCCCGCACCTGCAGTAATTAAAAGAACACCGGACCCGACAGCACTAATTTCATTCCATAAGCATCCCTACCCGTTTGAAATACACACCGCGACCCGAACCGCAGCCATATTAAATAGGCGTAGATGTATGATTGTACACAAAACCCTTTATTTTCTCATGCAACAAGCAATAATTTAACAGAAAAATAATATCATATGAGGAACTATTTTAATACATTAACACATTTTATAAACCACATATAATAGAAATACGTGAAATAATTAAAAGAATGTCATCAACTGTTCATGGTTTGAGCTGAATTTGGCGGAAATTACAAATCAAACACAGAAGTCTCTCTTGCTTGCGGCGCTTGATGCGAAGAATGGGACAGCAAGAATAGAAATAGAAGATTACACTGAGAAAATATTTTTTTCAGATATACCTTATAAAAACAATGCTCAGCAATTAGAAACCAGTTCTTCAGACAGAGTTTGAACACAAATAAGCACAGGAACGTGTAAAAGCAGCTCCCTCAGCTGAGTTGAGCTGAAATGGTCTTCTTGACTACTGGACCCGCATTCCTCCCACGCCTGTTTGTTACTGACTCGAACCGCATATGACACGTGAATAATTATTCCACCCGTTACATCAAATATAAGCGATTCACCCGCTGACTCGCATGATTTAAAAACGTAGGGATTTGGGTCACAGAAGACCGCTATTGACAATCATCGTGCTATTATTCACAGTGATTATTGATATTGTGTTAATGCTAGACCTAATCAACTATATATCAAGAAATATTGTGATTGTGTTGTATCTGTTAATTCTCCACAATAACCATCCCTTAAAAATCTACTGTTGAGAGAGGCCTAAGGGGCCGTTCACATTTCGTGGCATTTGCAAGCGCAAATTCGTTATTTTAAAGATTTTAAAGATTTTATTCAATACCAGAGCTGGAAATGTTCAAGGATTTGCAAACAGCAAAGTCAAAAATAGAATGGAAAGATGCTATTCTGTACACCCCCGTCTTTAATCACATTCCCTCACCATGTTTTCGCACCCTTCTTTCTTTCTGTCTTTCTTTCTTTCTATCTCTCTCTCTCTCTCTTTCTCTTTCTCTCTCTAAGGCTCAGATGAATTATTTTCTCTGCCACACATTAAAAGGGCAGATAAAGAGGTGTGTTTCTCTATCCCACGAGACCAGGACTGAAGAGAAAGAGGTGAAGAGAGAGAGAGAGAGAGAGAGAGAGAGGGGATGCAGATGATCAAACAGGCGAAAAAACATTATGACAACGTCTAACTGTCACAGAGAGAGAAAGACAGGTTGAGCACGACTATAAATGTGTATTTAGAGATCAGCCCAACCTTGAGCGTAATTATCTTCAAATGAAATGTTCAAGGCCATGTCTGTACCGCACACACACATACACGTTAGCTTTGCACTCACATACTGTTAATTAAGCACATTTACATAGAAGAGACAAAATGGATGAGTGAGAAATAAACGACAGGAAAGACAGAGAGAGAGAGTGAGGGAGAGGTACTGTTTCAAAACCTGGTGATATGCTTCTTTATGCTATTTGATCATGTTTGTTAGCATAGAAACAATTGTTTGTCCGTGTTTATTTCAGTGTGCATTAACAAATGTAAACAAATCAAATATAGACTCCAATATAGAATCCCAGTACCCTACATATAATAAGACATATAGAGAATAGATGGTTGTGGCAGGTACAAAGGCCTAACTCAGTGAATATTATAAGTCAGAAAGGAAAAACATGCAATAGCATACGTTTCAGAATATCAGACTCTTTTGCTGAATTGAGAGTATTTCTTGTCAAAAGATAAATTATTATTGAAATGGATTCAATATATTATTCAGAGAAATTTTGTATTTGTCCTTTTACATTTTCTGTATTGAGGAAATGTTTAGGGGTTTTGAAACCTTCAGTGTTTTAGGTCTTTGGGTCTCTCTCTCACCATCTCTCTCACCATCTCTCTCTCTCTCTCTCTCTCTCTCTCTCTCTCTCTCTCTGTGTGAAGTGAATATTCTGGCCTTTAGGGTCGATCGATTTGAGGCTGGTTTAGGGGGTCAGGGAGGCCCAGCACACAAAGGTCAAGTGCTTCAGTAAATCATCAACAGCCTTCTAATGAATCTGTTTGTGTGTGTGTGTGTGTGTGTGTGTGTGTGTGTGTGTGCGTACATGGCTGTGTGTTCTTGTGCACTTGTGTTTGTGAGAGAGAAAGAAACATTAAACTGCACTTTTCATTAGCACCTAGAGAGCAAGTGTAACAGATAAGGAGTGAGAATGAATGTGGG
Organism: Triplophysa bombifrons; assembly: GCA_029783895.1. NCBI lineage: Eukaryota > Metazoa > Chordata > Actinopteri > Cypriniformes > Nemacheilidae > Triplophysa > Triplophysa bombifrons. The sequence continues at coordinate 5,106,056 of CM056450.1, forward strand.
GGTGGTTGTGAAGAGAGGCACTGAGAGATATCAGGTGACAAACAATGGAGTCTTGGTTATGTGAAGGTACAGTAACATTAGAAATCATTTGTTTCCAAGATAATATAATGTGCAACACTATGGAACTTTTGCCCACATATTCCCCCATGAGGTTGATAAGTGCCGTTGTCTTTTCCCATTGTTGTAAATAATGCCGTTGCATTAGCTTTCCCATGGGCAGCTCAATACACATGAATTTATTTACTAAGCAGATGGAACAGGTGAATGCAGAAACGTTGTTTGGAAGCCATGTGGCACTCTTCCGCAGTCAGGGTAGCAGCGGCCGTAGAATTCATCCGGTAAAGAGTTGTTCTACCACTGGAATCATTTTAAAAAGTACATAACTAGGGATTTTTAAGGTCCTACTTTGGTTTATTGAGTGTCCAACAACATGTTTATGGACATAGAAGGGGTAAAAACACTATTATTTCGTAATAATAGGCAGTTATTCTTACCTTACTTCTTGACTGACTCTCAAATGATTCGTACCGCGATTCAGCTGTCTAATCCCCTCCTTTCCACTTACCTAGTCTGATGTGATTGGTCACATGGTCTAGTCTGATGTGATTGGTTTACCGCGAATGAGGCTCACAAGCTATAGTGTTTGGGGGGAGAAGAATGAAGTTTTCGCGGGCAGTCCTAGAAAAACGTAGCATGGGATTATATGTAGTAAATTAAAGCCGCAGCGGTTCGCGAATTGGACAAGGGACGACTCGTTTGTGTGATTCAGAGTCGACTCCCTTTTTTCCAACCCAATAACTTTGTTATTCATTCACTTTCAGATTCACAATTTGGTAGACTGCTTACTTTCAAACACGGCAACATTACACACTGCATGAAATGTCGTTTTCATGATCTCATGTTATGTATTCTTTCAGGTCGAACAACTACAAAGTGTTGCTTTAAAGGTACAGGATCAAAAATGATTTAATATAGCATATTTCATATCATAAATACTGGAAAATGGAAAATGTAAATTTAAAATTGTATTGTTTATATGTAAGTTTGTTAAATAACATTAAAAATTGATTACTATCTACAGTATATGTATGTATGTACCGCCACTGTCCCTCGAAAACCTCGGATGTCCAAATTTCACACTTTTTAATATTTTTTATTGGTTAAATATTCGCTAAACCCAGTGTCATAAAGACAAAAAAAACATAAAGGTTGAATGATTTATGGCAAAAATAAAAATCATGAAAATGGAGATATGAGGTTTCAGAAGGACAGCACCGATATGTAAGCTGCTTTGCAACAATGAACATTTTTAATTAATTGAATTGAATTATTAAAAATGTGTAAGTCTGTTTGACCAGAATGTCACATTTTTAACCAAAGAGGAGCCAACTCTTTTTATGTTTAGAAAGTGTAACAAAAAGTGTCTGGAAGTGTCAAATCTCTTATTTGCAATAGCGTTGTAAAGTTGTTTCTAGTTTTTTAACTAATTTGATTGATATTTGATATTTAGCCTTTTGTTTCAGCCTAATGATACTTTGTTGATTTCTGTAAATTATGCTAAATAAAAAGCAAAAAAAATGTTTCTAACTGCATTTGTTTGGTCTGTGTGTCACAGGGAGCTTCGTCCAGTCTGGTGGTAAAGTTCGCTGATACAGATAAAGAGCGAACCGTACGCCGCATGCAACAGATGGTCGGCCAGTTTGGCATGTTTAACCCGACCGTGGCCCTGCCTTTCAGCACCTACAGTAGCACCTACAGTACATACACTCATGCGGTAAGCACACACACAGAGACACACGCATGCAGTACAGTACATGCATTCAGAAGCAAGTCTTTCTGCCCTCATCTGAAGTCTTTTTTCTCTTATTACGCTGTTGAATAATGCATTAACATCATTTCAATTCCCGTGCCATGAATACTTGCAGAGTTTGCACACAATTTGAACTCTTGCTCCCTTTGGATCCTTCAGAATATGAGTAACAGAAATCACATTTATCCCGAGCAGGGCTTTAAGTGAAGCGTTTATTTGCATTTTGAATATCTGGCTTGGATTACCGAAGGGTTTTTCATTTGTAACCCAGGGTTTTGACCTTGCGTGTTATCATAGGGCCGGGTGAAGTACATCGAGTGTTCAATATACATTTACATTTACAGATTTGAAAATTTGATTCCGCAATTTGCATCATGATGATAAATCACCCATTAAGCTATAAATAAAATAAACCCTGAGATACATGCTGAGAATATCGTCAAATATTTTGTTTTTTTTGCTTATCTCTCTGGCCTAGTTCTCCACAAAAAACGTCAAACTCGCCTTTGAGTAATTCTTTATCATTAGATAGATAATGTATTCAAAGCACATGGATTTCTGTGCATATTCATAAGCGTTGAACCGATAACAGCATTAGATACAGATTAACGCTGTGATCTGATAGAGGAAGGGCGCTTTTGATACGTGAAGGCTTCGTATTTAAATACTTTTGAGCTGGTCGAGTCTCACAGAAGTTTAAGAATCACGTGGCAGGATGAGCGTGATGCTCTATTCATAGACTATACCCTGCAGGCCTTCGGTTTTAATTACACTGTGCCGAAGTGCGTGCGCGTGCGTCTGTGACATTTTAAAGTACGCCTTTGATTTTATAATCCATACGATCATTCTGCAGAACCACTCAGCGTGCCAGCCGGGTGCTGTTTATTATCCTGTTCGTGCATTTTTCCATGTGAACGCACTGTTATCAACGTGTGATTCCTTCTGTGATACACGGAACCAACAGAAGGAAAACCCCCAGGTATCCCATCATCCACCTGTTGTGTTTTTCCTATGCACGTATAGACGCACACAAACAACTAATACATGAAACGTAATCTGTGCAAGTGTGATACTGCAAACCCTTCTATGTTCATACTCATGACGCAGACTGGGAAGGTGGATTATTGCCACAGTAACGCAAGAATGTATTTTAAGTTTGTACAACCCCACCACATTAGCAATGAACTCTATTCTACAGACCGCATAACACTCAGAAGCGCACACAAACACACTTTCAGCTCCAGATCTGCTTTACACCAAATTGCTTTAAACTGCACGTGGATTATTTAAATTGGAATGAGCAGCACTTCAAACACATTGACCTACATTGTGAAATCCCGCCTTAAGGTAACCAAAGGAACACGCACACACACACTTAGGCATACTGTACACACACACAGTTAATGAAATTGTGGACGGTTTTCATTTCGGACGTATTCTGACACTTCAGCATGCGCAGCTGAGATGACATCCCGGTGCTGGATGCTGGGATTATACGTCCTGCCAACAGCATTTGTATAATAGCTTGAGAGTTTTTCAGGGCGATTTTCACACAGTGGGAAATCTGGCTTCTCTGGCTGAAGTTTCAGAAGACTTAGAATAGGGAGATGACTCAGCCCATGGTCCTGAAGAAGATTTAGACAAAACTAGAACAGAACAGAAAATGGAGGACGAAAGGAGAGTGAGGGGGTATGGTCGACTAGTTATCCTACTACTAACTAGGTGTTAGTAAAAGCACACTTCAACAGTTCCTCTGTTCATGTCAACTGACAAAAAATTAACAAAGATTTTTATCTTTATAATCTTTAATCAAAATTAACTTTTTAATTTTTGGGGGTTGGGATGTTGTTAACTTTTGTTATTTTTTAGCAATTTTGGTATATGCTTTTGATATTTTTTACTTGTTTATTATTTATGTTGATATATAAAATTAATTGTTTTTTATTGTAGTTTTATTTTAGTTTTTGTTTATTATTATATTTTAGTACCTTAAACTTACTTCACTGTGTTTTAAAAAAATGTTTAGTTTAAGGGTGAAAAAAGGGTGAAAAATTCTGTCTGAAATTTACTCACCTTCAAGTTTTTCCAAATCTGGATCAATATCTTTGTTCTGATGAAGAGAGAGAAACAAATTTGGACGAAAGCTTATAATCCATCAGTTCTTGGACCCAATTGACTACCATAGTAGGGGAAATGACAATAGTAGTCAAAAGTGCCCCAGAAAGGTTTGCTTTACATTTTTCTAAATATCTTCTTTGTGTTCAACAGACCAAAAAATATTTTTCCTAATGATGCTATAAAGCACTAAAAGTGGTTCTTGGCTCATAATCAAAGGGTAACCACCCTTTGTGAAGTGCTATGTAGATCACTATCTTGGTGCTTTGGAGGTTCTTTAGCAGTTCTTTTGGATGACCGAGGTGCTATATAGAAACCGCTGAAGAACCATGCAGCACCGCTTCCGAGCCAAGAACCACTTTTAGTGCTTAATAGCACCATTTGTATTTAGATAGGTCAATTTAGAAATATTTATGGAACAAGAAATAGTTGCATCCTATTAGTATCCATACTAATAGTAGTCTCATACTAGGTCTACGTACATTTATGCATTTGGCAGACATCTTTATCCAAAGCAACTTACATTGCATTATCCTATATGTTTGTTTCTAAGTATGTGCAATCCCCTGGGATCAAACCCACAACCTTGCGATGTCAACGGAATGCTCTTATCACTGAGCTACAGGAAAGCATACTAATGCATGCACCAACTGATGCAGAAACAGTGAAAGCATTAGAGATTATTTGAGGCTGAGGTAGACAGGATTTATTAACACTCACACCGGGATTTTAACGAAAGGAGTGACATCAAAGTAACGAGCAGGGCTATACCCTTTATATCCCATAATGCCCCGCTCCAACATGCTTTGGCAATGCGAAACATGAAGTTTTGGCTGTGAATTTGAAGACAAACTGCAAGAGCAAGAGAGAGGCTGAAATTTTCCAGAACAACAAAGAACAACCGGTTCAGAAGTGAAAGGCATTTGAGAAAGCATTTCTAACCGCTTGCTTTCAGCGCACACAAAGAACAGGTCTCAGAACATCAGTGCATTTCAACCCCGTTACATCCGTGCAGCACATCAGTTGAAAGGCTTTTGTGGACAGCACATAGAGGGTGTGCTAAATTGAATATTCAGATTGTGAAAGAGGCTGTAAGCACATGCTGTTCTTGAAAACACTCGGAGTGGGTGTGTTGGGCTGGGATGGAAATGTTGTTAGTGGTTTGCAGCGCCTCCTGGTGGTGTGAAACTGCACAGAGATGAATGAGAAGTCCTAATGCAAAGATGATCAAAAGCATTTCATTTACAGGATGTTTACCTGAGCGATGGGCTTGCCATGTTCATTATGATTTGGTCCTGGCACACTTTGTTTGGTGAAATTGTCTGAAAAACAGAGTTGCGACACACTTTGATCTCGCCGTCGCGTGGTCATGTGGTTCATGGAGCTCTCAATAGTTTCAAACTGTTAGTCTGTTTGAAACAGAGGAAGCAGCTTTATTTGCAAGAAATTTCACTAAAACCAACACAATATATGCGCTGGTAATAGCATTTTATCTGATGAGTGTGAGAGAGACCGGTTTCAGTATCGGTTATGTGTGTTTCATTTGACTAGGAAGAATGCATAACGTGTATATAACATTTTATTTAATGAGCAATCTTTATAGAAAATCATTCAAACACGCATACAGACACACAGAAAAGCCATTTTTATTTTGGAAAACATTTTTTTTTTTTAAACAGACATGTATTTTTTTAACTTACCGGCAAATGTGTTTGGCAAACAGTGAAATGAATGTGCTTCAATGCAACGTTTGGAGCTATAGAGCCCTGCATGACACAAGTTACTTCCGCATTCCATTCTTCCGATGGACGTCTAGACGTCTTTTTTTTGTGCCACCCCAGTGATTCGAATGAAATCTCATGTCGTGTACACGATACGACAAAAATAAAGGTGCTGAAAAGGTTCTTCACAGCGATGCCATAGAGGAACCATTTTTGATTCCACAAGGAACCATTTAGTCAAAGCTTATTTAAAGAACCATCTCTAATTGACCTTTTTTGATCTGAGTAACCTTTTTTCGCCACAAAGAACCTTTAGTGAAATTAAGATTTTTGATGAAAACATTCCAGTATTTTACGCCATATAACAACGGTTGAAGGTCAAAATGAGAGTTTCAGTGAAGCTTCAAGGGGTTTAAACGAGACTAGAAGATGAATAAAGGTCTTATCTAGCGAAACGATCGGTCATAAAAAAATGCTTTATAAACACAAATGCTTGCCTTGCTCTGTTCAGATGCACTGAAACTGTGATTTTGTCCTTCAACCGTTTGGAGTCCATTGAAGTCCACTATGTGGAGAAAAATCCTGGAATACAGTAATCAAATTATTATCATGAAAATTTATTTTGAAAGTGAACTACTCCTTTAAATAATACAATCTTTGCTGCCCAGTGATAGTCTCTGTCATAGCAGTTTTCTGGAACATAATTGGTACTGTTTGTGCACCAAACACTCACATCAGTCTTCCAACCCTTAAAACATGTCAGGACACACACCTACTGTCCTCCCTACCTACTGACTCAAAGCCATCTAAGAGAGTTCCAGTTGTGTGACTCTAAACGCAAGTAATTGGCCCATGATGGAGCACTTATTGCCTCTGAGCACCTTGGGAGATCAGCAGGCATTAGCATTCAATAAAATCACACATGCATAAACAGACACACACACGCATTCAAACATACTGTGCACTCAAATGCATCGCTCCCTTTAATTGAGTTCATCCTTTTCCTTGTCTTTGTGTGTCCGGCAGTTTATTTGCTATGAGAATTTGGTCAGGACGGACAATCGCGACCAATTGATTTCTAAATTGGACGTTTTAATGGCTTCTGCAGAAATGTACGCTTTTCCCTTACAAAAAAAGTTGTATGATTGAACCATCTGTGGCACAGTGATGGTATTCGATTTTGTCTTGTAAAGAGAGCAAAATAGAATAAAAATGCATAGATAAACCGTAGTAATGGTTATCAGATTGTAATATACGACTGTATCTAGGTGCCGCATTACCAGATGTTTCATAACTATATGTACTACAAAAGATCAAGGTACTGGGTTCTTGAGGTGTTCAATGTTTAATAAAACATAACTGTATAATGTTGATCAAGTTCAAGCTTTGGCATCATGTTCTAAAGAAAGCTCTCTCATTAAGAATGCATGCTAATGGTTTATTTTATAGATTAGCGTGGTCTATATTGCCACATGTATAGATTACACACTCTGTCTGTGTCAAGATGCGGTTAGCTGGTGTGTGGTGTTTAATGTACCTACAGTTATTCCTTAAGAATGCTTATTTATACCAGTTCTACTCATCGTCATCTTACCTAAGTCGCATGTCATAATGCAACAATAAGTTTGCTATATTAATATGCTATAGTTCGTGGGATTGTACTGGGGTATACTGTATGGGGTGTATGGCACAAAATGGACAAAACAATGCATAAAACCAAAAGTTTGCCAAAAATAAAGCATTGACTAGAGTTTTATTACTTACTAGTTATTAATATAACGTTTATCCTTTGTTGTTGACTGGACACCATTCACTTGCGTTGGTTTTGTGTTCATTCAATGGAAGTGAATGGGGTCCAGTGTTGTCCGGTTACCAACTTTCTTCAAAATATCTTTCTTTGTGTTCTGAGAAAGAAAGAGAGAGAGAACGTTATAACGGTTTGAAATTTTGGGTGCACTATTGTTTTTTTCAGTTGACACTCCTAGTACAACTATGCAATATGAATAAAATGTTCAACCTTCCAAATTTAGACGTAACTTTTGATTAAGACTATGTTACTAAAAACACTTAAAGAACTTAAAAAAGTGCAATAATGTAGTTCTTTCAAAATTGCATATGTTATTTTTTATTCTCTCTTTATCTCTCTGTTGATGCAGTTGATGCAGCAGCAGGCTGCGATAATGGCCGCCTCTCACGGTGGATATTTAGCGCCCAGCGTGGCATTTCCTGCCACTCAAATTCACCAGATGGGGGCGCTAAACATGAATGGCTTGCCACCAACTCCAATGACACCTGTTTCAGGTAAGTCTGATACATGTTTATACACTTTAACAGCCTGACACGGCGTTCTTTATGTGTGTTTACCAAAATAAAGATTATTTTGTTGAGGGCGCAGACAAGAGATTACTAGATAACAAAAGAGAATGACTTTAAAAGTAAGATTCAGGCATTCTTCTCACATGTTGTGGTGTATTTATACGCTGAGCAGATTGACTCCTCTGACATGTTGCGAGTACTGATCTCAGAGCAGCTCTTCATTAGTGCTGGAGATGCTCATGAGGCTTTGAAATGGGACGAAAGGGAGCACCTTAATGCCCAGGTCACCATTCATCACTGGATGCCACGTGAAGACATAATTACATTTAGAAAAAGACCTGTCTGAGTCAAAGAACAGTGAGTGTACTTTAATAGTGGACAGCTGCAAATACAGGACAGTTTTTGAGTTTACATTCACTGTGTTATATTAAAGGAGTAGTTTACCTAATATAAACAACATTTGTCGTCATTCATTCATCCTCGTGTCATTTAAAACCTGCTTGTGACTTTCTTCTGTGGAACGCAAAAGAAGATAGTTTAAGAAATGTCTGTGGTTTGTGTCTATGCAGTGAAGGGACCCGAAGTTGTTTGGTTTCCAGCGTTCTTCAAAATGTCTACTTATGTGTTGTGCCACAGAAAGAAAGTCATACAGATTTGAAATGACACGAGAGTGAATAAATGATGACCGTATTTTCATTTTTGGGCGACCTATCCCTAAGTCCATCTCATGCAGAATTTGTAGGCTATATGGTTTATGATATGTGGAGTACAGATTTTTTTCCTCGTCAGTGAAGTAATGTTGAAAACTCATTCTTGTCAAAAGTTGAAATCAGTTGAGAAATGTAAACGTTATTTTGCTTTGTTTTTATCAAAAAAAAACAGCTTTCCCGTTTACTTGCCCTGTCCAGTATGGCGGCGACATTGACATGGTTCCGACTGGCTGTTGCATTATGGGTATTTGTTATTCTGTTCTCGCTATATAGAAATGTGCTTTTGTGTGCGTCTTAAATAAGCTTTGTTTTGTCATTGTCTCGTAACAGATACTTTTGAATTCACAGCAATATATGTTGGCGTCTTCACACAACCGATACCACAATTTTGCTGGTTTATTGTGTTGCTGATTAAGCATTCAATCGCCACTGTGGGTTTTGTTGGTCGGACAGACACTTCTAGTAAAAGGGGGTGGTGCTTGTCTCAAATAAGTCACAGATTGGACCGGATTTCAAGCACAGGGTTGAAAAGTCAGACACTTGGGAGCCCAGTCCATGCTTTGTGTAGTAGTGGATAGTATACTGCATTAGGGGGTTTATTGGCAGTAAGTATTCCTGACGTCCACCCTGTTGTGCATCAAACCACATCAAACCCTAAATATCTGCTTTCACTCTCAACTCAACTGATCAATGTCACGGACTGGAATGCTGCAGATTCCTATTGAGAATCGATAAGCTGGACGTAAAGCATCTCACTGATGCATTTTAGATGGTGACCGCTGGCGTTTCTCACATACAACATAGATGCTGGGTCTCTTACTAGCGTTTAATAGCGGGAATACAGGATAGTCCACAGGGTCCAACATGGAAAGAAGATGGGAGAAGCATTTAAAATTCCATCTGTTGACATTGATGTGTGACTCAATCTGTTTTTATCAGCTGGGATCAAACCCATGACCTTTGTGTTGCTAATGCATTGAGATCTAAATTGCTCTTGTTGATACAAAAGTCACATTTTGATGTTATGGAGTGTTTTAAAGGGAAAGCATGAAAGACGTAACCCAAAAGAGCCGATGGAATTTAGTCCTAGCTTCGCGTTCGGCTTGAGTGTCATGTAGTTGTCTGAAACGGCAGATGTTTGATTGACAGCCATAATCATCTCCCGGGCGAACGTCTCTGTACCCACGCTTTCATCTGCAGAGAGGATGACCTTTATTCTGTTCTGGGATCAGAGTTTGTCTTTCATATCCTAATGAAACTAATATTGTGACCAGCAGGAAGCTGATCGAAGACCAGCGCTCTTTGATGTTTAAGCCAATGTGCTCAAGGTCACATCTTCTACTAAACACGAGTACTGATCAGAAATAGACTCCAGCCTTGGATAGTACAACCTTGGATGCGGGTTGTGTTCTCATTAGCTAAAAATCATAGATGAGATCTCTTTTTTTTAATTATATATATTTCCGAAATCTCACAAATGTGTCTGTCATTAGAGTTTCGGAAGAGATGTGTCAAAGGGAGCTCAGATTTGTCAAGTCTGCAATCAAAAGTCAATATTATTGAAGATCTCGATATGAACTCAAACATTTCTCATTAAAGGAAAGGTTCATCTCAAAAGTTCAACATGTTTTTAGACCTCCGGCGTCTTTGGAACACACATAAAGATATTTAGGTGACGTCCGAGAGATTTCCAGGCCTCCTCATAGACATCATGGTTACAGAAAAGTACAAAAGACATTGTTAAATTGGTTCATCCGCTCATAGTGGCTCATTACAGACGCCGGCGTTCTGACTGACAACTTGAAGCGCAACTTTGTGTTTACAAGCAGACGCATGCTGTATATAAGCTGATCTTTGCAAAATGTCTAATGATTTCGATATCGAAGAAGACTTTTTTGCCAAACCGCACCAACCGAATGGGCAAGTGCTCTCGTGTACGCACACCGTACAAAACAGAGGAGAATATGAAGTCGTTATTTTGGATTGATTTTCGTACATAAACTGTTGTCGTCGCTTCAAAAATATTGAGCTACTATGAGCTGATGGACCAATTTAACGATGTCTTTAGTACTTTTCTGGACCTTGACAACAACTATTACTATGATGTCTATGAAGAGGACTGGAAATCTCTACGAGGTCACCTAAATATCTTAATTTGTGCTCCGAAGATGCCGGGAGGTCTTAAAACAAGTTGAACGTCATGTGGGTGAGTAAATAATCACACGATTTTGATACTGGGATGAACTTTTCCTTTAAACCCAAATCCAGATCATTTGACCTCTACAATCTACATTATTTTGACACCTCCATTCAACTATTACACTTTCATTTGTTTCTCTATTATTTCTCCTGAGCAATCCTAAGAGTCCTAGGTTGATACTTAAATAAAACACAACTGAGAACATCAAATCTACAAAGCTGTACATGAGCAACCTGTTTGGGTCTTAGTGTTAGTAGTACAATTTCTGTTTCTCCTCACTGACCGTTTCAGATCCTTAGTGATCTCACACACAAACACACACACACACACACGCACTATCTAGCAGCTATAAAGGTCAGTAGACGGGCAGAGTAAAAATCAAATCAATAGTTAGGGTGGATGCTTGAGTGTGTGGTGGTGTTATAAAGTGTGTGTGCGCACTGAGAAGAACTGGAGAGAATCTTGAGTCTCTGGAACAGTCAGTAGTTGACACGTCAGTGTAATTTATCATTGCTCCAAGGGACACATGCAGCACAAAACAGAGCAAAAGACCCAAGTGCTCTTATGGGTCTCTCCTGTACCCCACACAGATAGATTCAGTCCGACACAGACAGTATACATACATTGTATAGGTATTTGCTTTCCCAATTTTCATTTAATCAACATTTCTAGATGTATTGTGGTCATTCCAGTCCAGCGTCTGTTGAATATCAACAAAATCAAACCTCAGATGTGACATAAAGTCATCCAACAGCAATGTGAAAGACTGACAGCATGACAAGACACATGAAAACGGTGCGAAAATCAAGATTTTCACATAAACAAATCATTTAGATCATTAATTCATGTAGAAATATTATAGTATTGCTTAAAAGTGAATCTGAACGTGATTCCTTTGCTATATTTGAGGTCTGAAAAAAAACAGAGCATCTTTTCTATTATTTTCACCTGTTTCTCCATTTTTCATTTTCTGAAAGTAAATTCAAATAGAAACAATATTTTTATTTGAAATTTTGTAGAAAATTGATATCAAATAAAACTAAAATTATTTTAAAGACATTCATATAAACGGTAAATTCAGAAAACAAAAATAATTAAATGGTCCCTTAATTTTTTTCCGTGGCTGTATATATCTGTGTGTATGTGTGCATGCGTGTAACCACTCCAGAATGAATTTCTATGAACATGTTTAAGCAAAATAAATTTTCTCTAAAATTTATGTAAACAGAAACAATATATTTTTTTTAATTTGAAGAAATATCATTTTAAACACATACATATAAACAATAAATTAAAAAAACTAAATAATTAAATGGTCCCTTAATCTTTTTCCGTGGCTGTATATATCTTGGTGTTTGTGAATGTTTGAACACGTTCAACTACAATTATTTTTCTGTGAATTATTCTGTGAACTAGTGAAAACATTCCCCACAGATTCCCAATGAAGTTATTGTTTTATTTGCACAAAAATGTAATGTGACAAACTGGCCAAAATAGCCAGTTTGGATTGACCCATGTCTTTTAGGATCAGTTCAAAAATAAAGTTTCTGAATCATTTGTTTTTTGTAAATTGTTTATATTATATTAAGACACTAGTAAACATGGAATGTTAACATGTTTAATATTTATTTGGCAGACACTTTCAAACACAACTTGTAGGTTTCTGGCCCTTTGCTTATTGTTAATAAAGTCTTTGTACAATGGTATTTAATTCTGAAACGTACATGTCTAGTATAATGTGCCCTGCATCAAACTCTTGTTTTAAAACCTAAAGTAAACCTCTAAACATTACGTTAGCATAGTTTGCATGTGCTTGTGGTTAGGTCCGTAGATTTGTAAAATTCTCCCCTTCAGCAGTTATTTTTTTAGCTCTGGATTTCACCCAGCATGCAGATTCACATTAAACCGCTGTCAGGTGTTTGAACCGTGAGAGCTGGATCTCCTATGTTATTAACACATCTGACTCACCGTCACACTTTTATTCCCTCTACACTCCTTCTTTATGCACTTGTCTTTTCTCACTTTGCTTTCACGGTCCTGCAGGAAAATCCGGCTAAATCCGGCGTAACGAGACGGCAGGTTTAGAGAAGAACATGTCAGCTGGGTGGTTTAAGCAAGGCACAGGGTCTCTCAAACTGTTTTAAGTTCAACCCACTACCACCTTATACTGGTTTTAGATGTATTTTCCAGACTTGGGAGGGTTGAAATATATGAACTGTGTGATTTTTCTATTTTGCTATTTCTACTCCACACGTGTGATGTGACAGTAATAAAATCGATCATCACACAGCATTCAGAAGTCACACTCAGTGTGCACTATACAACAACAAAAGAATGAGTGATGTATGTCAGTCGCACTTTTATGCTTTTGATCAGTTTCATCATGAAAGAGCTCAGTCTGTTTGTGTGCATCCCGCTTCACATATCGTATTTAAAGAAATATAAAGATGTACGGCATAGATTTATTTATTCTATGTTGTGTGTATGTTACATTTACATTTATGATTTTTGACACATTTTAGCATTATGTGAGTTCCCTGAGATTGAACCTATGACCTGCTAATGCATTGCTTTAAAACGTTAACCACGTGTTGATTTGTGTGTGATCATATATTGTGTGTCTCTCACGGCTAGTTGACCGCTAACCACCTGCCGTTTGACGACAGAAAAGCTGAAATGTGTTGATCTGTCCAATATTAACAACAGCTTCTGCGTCACACCACACACGTCCACACAGTCTTGTGTTAAAATTTGTGTGGTTAGAAACGTCAGTTGCATTCAGTGGGAAGAGCAGAAGACCGTACATATACATGGCTGAAGGAATATTCAAGGTTATTTTTAAAGTCCCAGTGAAACAAAAAATGACGATGAATATTTTTTCATGAAATATTGCAGCGTTTATTATAACTAGTTTATCAATGTGGGTCATTCTCTTTTTAAAGCGGCCGTAACACACGCAGTCAATCTCATATTAATCTTGAGTACCTATAGAGTAATATTGCATACTTCTTTTCTTCGAAGAGATAGATACAGCTGTACGATTACTTCCGAAAGCAAACGGCACGTTCAAGGGGGGAGGGGTAGGCTGAACTGAAGCACATGTGCACCCATTGTCAACAAAACTCAGACATCAGTTTCACTCACTGCATGTCCGAATCCAGCGTTATATCCACTGTTTATATAACATTCATCACCAAAATGCAGTGAACAAACAAACACCTGAACTTCACGAACGTATGCTCTCTCTCTCCTGCTTACAAGTGAAAGTGATGTCTGCACATGCTCCTTCTCCTGCTCTCCCTGCTGCCGCGTGCTTTTCCGGGAGAATTGTCCAATAAGGGACTAAGAAAAATTGTTACGAAACAGTTTTATATGTTCGAAAAAACTTTCCGAAACCTGTGCGATCAATGGGTATTGTGCACAGAAATACTACCCAATATGCCCAACTAGTTTTTTAACCAGTTGACCATGTTGAGCATGAGAAGACAGCACATTTTAAATTGTACAGAAGTGAGAATGCATGACACACCATTGCACCACCCCTTTAAATTAATGTCCCCTTATAATCTTTAGTTAAAATCTGAACATGCACTTCCTTCCTGTAATGACTATCCATCTTAGATGCCGTATGTAAGATGGCTTGGGCGAAGCATCCGTAAACTCCTCCCCTATCAGTCTGCTCCCAGTTCCATTTCAAAATGCAATGGTTGTTTTTATACTTCCAATCAAATCGCAGAGAATGCGAAAGCCCCACCCACTATTTTCTCATTAGAAATTCCATTTCACTTGGAAGTAAAGCAAACACATACTGTACAGGTTTAATGGTTTAAAGTGAGAAATGTGAATTTGTGGTTGACTGGTATGCTTAATATCTGTTAATCTCTCATTGGTAAACTTGCACACATACTAGCCAAAGAATTCCTTAAAGGGATAGTTCATCCTAAAAAATAACAATGTTGTCATTATTTTTTACTAACCCTCATGTCATTACAAACAGTGTTGGGTAAATTAATCCGAAAAAGTAATTAATTACTAGTTACTACTTGGGCTATTCCAGCGTTATGGACGTGACATTTAGCATTATGGACTTGACTTGATTTTTTATGCTTATATTGATCTGTTTATATTTTACTGAAGCCTTGTTGATAGAGTCTAAACATCAAAAAATATCAGCTATGAAAAAAATGTATATTTAAAAAAGTGAAATGAACATGCGGACTTGACAAAAAAAAGGACGCGTTTTTTGGGAGACGATAAATTTTGTAGGATATCTGTAAAATAAAATGCACAATCCTGAAGCAATAATACCCAATGAATGGAGAAGGGATGCCTCTATGTAGCGTTATGGATGGGACATCCTGAAAATGGCAGTTAACTGACAATGAAAAATCATGCACTTAAAATAAAACAAATGCTTTACAAATTTGAAGAGAGATCTCACATGGGTATTTGAACCACCAAATGTTAAAATCTGTGCTGATACCATAGTCATTTTTTTTGCATGTAATTCCCCATGTTCTGTCACCTGTTGTAGTGTTTTGAAAGGGAGGGGAAGGGGTTGGGTGTGTGGTTGGTTGCAATTCGTAACCTTGCCATTAGATATTACTGACTGGACCTTTAATTTGTGCATTTTTAAAGTAGACTTTGAATTTGAATGTCAGTTCTACTATCTTAGACATAACACAGTATTTAACCGTAATTGAATTACAGAAGAAATAAGAGCAATTCCTTACTTTACTTTTTTAAGGGAAAAGTAATTAAATTATATAAACTAATTACTTAACATCTAGTTTCACCCAACACTGATTTCAAACCTGTGTTCTTTCTTCTGCAGAAGACAAAAGATCTCATCACCCTTTGACTCCTTTAGTATTATTCCCTACTATGGCAGTAAATGGTGGATGAGTTTTGTTGGGTTATTGACATTCTTTCAAATATCTTCCTTTGGGTTCAGCAGAACAAAGACATTTTTATAGGTTTGGAACAACCTGAGGGTGAGTAAATGATGACAGAATTTTCTTTTTTGAGTGAACTATCCCTCTAAAGAAAGTTGGAAACCAAATAACATTGTATCCCATTGACTTCCATCGTATGAACAACACAAAACCACTGAAACATTTCTCAAAATATCATTTATTTGTGTTCCACAGAAGAAAGAGTCACATATAAGTGTAAATAAATGATGACGTATTTTGTTTCTTTTTGAGTCATTGAACTATTCCTTTTAAGATGTATGCGTTTGCCCTCCAGGCATAAACACGTTATCAATTTCCACTGTCATGACATTTTTTACATGGAATTAACTCCAGCATGTTAAATTAATGTGGAAAATTGAGTTGAAATTGCAGAATATCATTAACGTGCAGGTAATTAAAAGTGATTTTAGGTTTGTGAAGTTCATGGCTTGTCATTAACCCTCAACGCCGGTCTCAGATCAATCATTTATGCGTCTCTGTAGGTTTGAGCTCTCCGCCAGCTAACCTGGCGTCCTCCGCCGTGCCAAGCATCGTGACGCCCCTTGTGAACGGCTTCGGTGGCATTCCTCACCAGCCCAATGGTCACCCGGTTGAAGCAGTGTACACCAATGGCCTGGCTCCGTATTCCACCCAGAGCCCAACGGCCGCAGACACGCTCCAGCAGGCCTTCACCGGCGTCCAGCAATACACAGGTACATTGCTTTT
The DNA here is from genome assembly GCA_029783895.1 of Triplophysa bombifrons. Taxonomy (NCBI): domain Eukaryota; kingdom Metazoa; phylum Chordata; class Actinopteri; order Cypriniformes; family Nemacheilidae; genus Triplophysa; species Triplophysa bombifrons. The sequence goes on from CM056450.1 coordinate 5,122,609, forward strand.
ATTACTCCGAACTGTTTTACAGCTCAGAAGAAACAAAAAATCTGATCTTATTCATTTTTTAAGTATTTCTCCCAGAGATTAAATGGAGAGCAAGCAGAAACTTTGGCTTAAGTCATGTGCATTTCAGATATTTCTCTTGAGTAAAAGAGTCAGAAATCTCACAAATATCTCCGTCATTGGAGTTTGAGAAGAGATCTCAACAATGTCACAAACTGACCTGATTGCACACTCCATCCGGCATACGTCTATTTGACGTCTGCATTAACATCTCCAAAACGTCACAGAGACGTCTGCTGTCAGATGTACGTCTAATAGACATCTGTAAAATGTTTATCATTTAGAATGAATGTACAATTGCTCCTTCCAAGATGTTTAGCAGGTGTTTTTACACAGCAGATGTTTACCAGATCTTTAGCAGACGTACATGTGCTAGATGGGTGAGCTCAGATTCTTCAAGTCTTCAATCAAAAGTCAATGTTATTGAAGATCTCAATAAGAACTCAAACATTTCTCATCGAATTTACCCAAATCCAGTTTATTTGACCTCTACAATCTACGTCCATTTCACACCTCCATGCTTAGATATTTTCATTAATTAATTTCTCTGAAGCAATTTTAGAAGAAACATGTGAGACCACGTTGATCCTTAAATAAAACCCAATTAAGAACTCCATCAAATCTCACGTGTAACTTCGGAGTAAATGTATCATGAAAATCATTGACATAATGCAAAGAACTCACAAATCTTGATTTTGGCGAAACGTGTGTTGGTGAGATTCACCTGAGACATGCACACGTGAAACGTCCTCCTCCGTCTGTCCCGCGGTGAACGTTATTTCTGCGAGGTGACTTTGCCGTGATTGAAACCTCAGGTTGTATTGGAATTTCTGGATATTACAGCGATCATACGGATGCCTGGAGATCTGTCATTTTAAATCAGTTTGATATATGATGAATGCGCTTTCAGATATCATTGCACTGTGATCCTGTCATATTTCATTAGCATATAAAGGTCAACCTTCATCTTGTCCTTATTTTTCTCTCATCTGCACTCTCTCTCGTATCCCTATGGCCGTATGCTTCGGGCCGTGTGTCTACAGCCATATATCCTGCCACGACACTGAGCTCTATAGGTCAAACTCTGCCACAACAAGCTCAAATCATCCAGCAACAACAGCAGCAGCAACGAGAAGGTGAGCTCACAGAACTCAAACCGACAATAACTGTTTTTTCATGAAATACTGCAGTGTTTATTGTAAATAGTTTATCAATGTGGGTCATTGTCTTTTTAAAAATCGTGTGCCCTCATAATCTTCAGCTTAAATCTGAAATGCACTTCCGTCCAGTAATGAGGTATGTTAAACAGCTTGGGCGGAGCATCCGTTAACTCCTCCCCTTCAACTGTCAGTCTGCATCCTTTTCCATTTAAAAAATGCAACGGCTGTTTTTATACTTCTAATCAAATCGCAGAAAAAGACAAAAAACTCAATTTCATTTCACTCAGAAATCGTCAAACTACAAAAGTAAAAACGATCGCAATTTACGGTTAACTGGGACTTTAATATCGAATATAACGGGATGTTTATATGAGGAGGAAAAAACTCTAATTAAAACTAAAATGAATATAAATGTCTATTTTTATTTCTGTCTTTATGTATGTTTATTACAAAATTGTACACATTCAGGTAGCCTTGTTTATCTTTTCATCTGGAAATCCTGTATGGAGGCTTGTATTTTGTGTTTTGCTATTTGTGTTTATGTGTATATGCCTGTGTGTGTTTCAGGTCCTGAAGGCTGTAATCTCTTCATCTATCACCTGCCACAGGAGTTCGGCGATAACGAACTGATGCAGATGTTTCTTCCTTTCGGCTCCGTCATCTCGTCAAAGGTGTTCATGGACCGAGCGACCAATCAGAGCAAGTGTTTCGGTCAGACATGCCTTCTTACTCTCCACAGACACGCTCACGAGGATTATGAGGAAGTCATGTTATGAACAATTTTGTATGCAGCTTCAATAAACACTAAACTACTATTGTTTTAAACCATAAAGATAAATGTATGGTTCACCTGAAAAGACAAATCTTGTCATCGTTTAATCACCCTCGTGTTTCTCAAATCTTGTAAGACTCTTTGTTCAGGGGAACACGAAAGAAGATATCTTGAGAAATGTTGTTTTCAATAATGGAAGTCGATGGGGTTCAATGCTGTTTGGTTATCAACATTCTTTAAAATATCTTCTTTTGTGTTCTGCTGAAGAAAAAATTCAGACAGGTTTGGTGGAATGATAAGAGAAGTTTCATTTTGGTGTGAACCGTCAATTTAAATGTTATCAGCAAACTATTTTAACACTCTAGTCACTATGGCATTACGTTATTATTGTGGCTTAACATGCTTTGTTTCTCCATAAAACATTTGGTATCATGCCTAAAACATTTTTATTTAAAAACAAAATCACTTGATAAACTGGTAACTAACCGTTTTAATTCTCCACCTAATCACATATTTATGCATTAAATATGTGATTTATGCGTTTAGTGTCTGGCAAATTGTTATTCTGGACCCTGTCCAAATTGCGATGCGATGCAGTCAGGGATGTACAAGGGCTCAAGCGTGTGCGTGTTGAGGTTTAATGAAGGTTTATTGGAACTCTTACTCACCCCTAAAGCCCTTGACTGTCTGCACTGACATATTTATATTCATTCTCTGCACATACACAAGCAGCTTTGCAACACAATTGCTTTTGCAGAAAACACATTGTATGCGTCTTTCTCTCTCTGCCATTACTCTAATTTGATTCAGACTTCTCAGTGGAAACGCTTTCCTTAAGGATTTCATGTCTAGGTCCTTCCATGTGAATTTAAAATGTGCAATTTTTGACTGACACCTTTGGATCTTTGTGGTCTGTACTGCAGGGACTGTTGTGCGCACAACAAACACACATAAACACCTCGGTAAGCGTAATACAGGTGCAGACTTCCTACGGTAATCTGAGCTAAATTGCACAACCTTCTGGTTCAGATTTATATCTGCTCAGTTTCATAACCCCCAAGTCATGTGAAGTAAATATGCAGTTGTGCTGTATGGTTTTACTATGGTATTTGGCAGCTGATAGTAGACCAGAGTTCATTCACATTTATTTCTATTTTTGTGTGTGTGTGCACTGTGCAGCCAAGAAACATTTGCATTATATTTTCATTCATGCTTTTGGCAGACGCTTTTATCCCAAGTGACTTGCTGTACAAAGCATTTTATCAGTTTTTATGTCCCCTAGAGCAGTGGTTCTCAAACTTTTTCGTTATAAGGCCCCCTTTGTGTAGGGATGTATCGCTTTGCGGCCCCCCAAATAAAGACTTATCATTTTAAACCTATAATTTTAAATTAAACCGAAAACATATATGCTGGAACATCAATTCTTTTGGTTGGTGGTCTTATTTTTCTGTTGTTTGATTGCATAAAATTTAGGATTAATTTCTATATTTCATTAAATGCCACAAAGTATGAGAACGACTGCCCTAGAGATCCAAGCCACAACATATGGACTGCTTACATTGAGCTTAAGCAAACTGAGCTAAACGTGGAAATAGAGCTAGGCGAGGATGACTAACAGCTTTGCAAGCATTAAGCATACTTTCTTTCGTTCTTAATGGTAGATTAAAAAACTAACCTAGACTGTCGGACACAATCACTCACATTTAGTTTGATGCACAAACTGTTACCTTGCATATTTTTTATTTATTCTTTTATTTTACTGAGAATTTTTGCTATTTATACTAGCATTATTTATTTTGTAAAACCATACAGCCATTTAAACTAACTTCATCCTAGTTACAAACAACTTAGACAGCATATATGGGTAATATTTGTTACCTCAGTTAAATCACAATATGGCCCAGTTTCAAAGACATGGCTTGGCCTAAGCTACGACTATGCCTTAGTTGAATTGAGATATTTATGTCGCTTTTATAAAAATACCTTACTGGTGTGCATCTCTAAACAAAACAATGGCACTGATGTATTTAAGATATTTCTGAGCATGTGATTTTCAGGTTAAGACAGGTCACACATTCATTTTTATCTGGGACTAGCCTTAAACCTCGTCTGTGAAACCTGGCCTATGTGTACTTTACGTAAACAAATACTCTGTGTATACTCACAGTGTAGCTTACTATGTTTCGAGCAGTTTCTCTACTTCAGATTTTTGTCTTTAAAACACGAAAATCTTGTCCTCGCTCTTTACTATTTGCGGGAAAAGTTCGTTATTTTCGCATGAGCAACACAAGCTCATTTTCAGCTTGTGCCGAAGACAAGATTGATGCCCTTTCGCTTCACCTGCTGCAAGTTCACGTCTATTCGCATCTTTGCATTGACTTTGAATGTAATTTACTCGCGCAAATCGATTTATTCACGTTTGGTGTTTACCCTCCATTAGCTTGTTGAAATACATGTTAAAATAATGTCCTAAACATTCTGTGTCTCACATTTGTTTATCTCCGCAGGCTTTGTGAGCTTTGACAACCCTTCCAGCGCTCAGACTGCCATACAGGCCATGAACGGATTCCAGATCGGCATGAAGCGCTTAAAAGTTCAACTGAAACGACCGAAGGACGCCAGCCGTCCGTACTGACTGAAACCAGAGAGACACATGTACACTGTCACACATCAGAGGGGTACGTCATCTTGAGAGATATATTTTTGCTTCCATATTATTGACTATTTGTATCGGCATCAGCCAGTGATGGCTTTTTTTACCCATCAGGGCTTATTTTCCCAATTTAAACTATTAAGGTTACAAAAGCCTAATATTTTTTGATGTTTTGTGCTATACTTATTGTGTATGTGCACGCTAACTTTAAAATGCATGCATGAATGTATCTTTCCCACATTTGTAATATTTAAGTCAGTTAATAAGAATACTTTATGTAGTTTCATATTATTTATTTGAATGAATTAAATAATACGTTTCGTGTCTATCCTTGAATCACTTAACTAATCAAGGTTGATGTAGGATATAGAAAGTAATTAGTAATAAGTAATTAAATACTATTTGAAAAGAGTAATTTGTACAGTAATCTACTTTTAAAAATGTAATTAGTAACTAGTAATTCAGTACTTTTTCAAAGTAACTTACCCAACACTGGTTGCAAGGCAGCTTTACAGAAAACACATTTTATCAGTAGAGAATTGAAATCTTTTCAAACCATAAAATTGTGCATGTGAATGTAGCATACATATTTACTAATAATTATTTTTACTAATGATGGTGGTACAAAAACGTATTTCTATAAAAATAAAGTGTATTGGCCCAAATGTTTCCTCGAGTGCATGGTGTATATTCCGAGTAAAGTGTGAAAATCCAAATGTTGTCTTGAAGTCAGCCGGCTGATGCAATCTTTCAGCACACCTGCATCATGTCATCTTCCTCCACGCTTCCATCACGCTTAATGCGATGTCAAAAGCTCAGGCCTCAAGTTTAGCTTCACACGCCGCTCGCTGTGACTGATGCCTCCTGGTTTGACATCCAGATATCAAGCTGTCACCATGTAGCCGAGCTTTTCCCGCATATGTCTGTCTCCTGAGTCGAGTTCTGACATTTCTCTCTCTCTTTCCCCGGCAGGTTTTGAACAGTTGTAGTCTTGATGTTTTGACGGATGGAAACTTTTCTTGAAAAACTAACACACAAAAAAGACCGAGCAAACAACAACAACACAAAACACACCAAGAGAACGAGAAACCAAGCTCAGAAGGGAGTTGGGAGAAACATATCGCATTTAACTTAAGCACGTCGCAACCACGATGGAAGATGGGCGTCACAGGGGGCGAAGACAACGATGCCGGAAACAAGGACAAAAACAGACGAAAACCTTTTCCTCTTTTGAAAAACAACTTATACCGAACACTTTGGAAGAACGGTGCATGGCCGCGAGTTCACGACGACTGACCTAGAAGCAGAAGACCAATCCATGCACATATCAAAAGACTCTTCTAACAGAAAGCGTCAGTCGTAGCTTTTACTTCTGTGGAATAATGAGGGTTTATTGTTGAAGATACAAGGTAACCCGTCATTTGGGCGGCTAGAAATCTCTCTCTTTTTCTCTCTCTCTCTCGCTCTATATTCCCTCTCTCCTGCAGCGCTGGTGTGTGCGACACTGGTGCAGTTTAATGAACTCTCTCTTACCCGTAGGGACCAGAGGACCAAATCTTTTTAATCTATATCGTAAAGATGTACAATATTACCACGCGATGATCAATTATCTTACATTACACACATGCTATTCATATAATATGCCAATTAAGAGTTAGACACAAATACTTCAGGGTGTATAGTGTAGGTTTACGGGGGTTTATCAAATAAAACTAGTTTCCAGGTTATGGGGGCAAAAAAAACGTAAGGATGTTGGTAGATTCTGTTAAGTGGGGTATTTTAGACTATTGTTATAAACTATGACGTGTGTTGATATGAAATTGTTATGGGCACATTCTGAATTGCTTTTTATTGCCACGTCACATTTCAGAAAGAAATATGACAGGGCCTTAAGGTCCATTGCGATCTTTATTTCATCCGCCATCTTAAAACGACCAGAACGAAAGCTTAACTCAATATTTTTGCCAAACAATAGCTGTTAGTGTTGAGTTCCACGGTTTATAAAGGAAACGTCATACTGGAAATGTCTTTAAAGTGGCTGCTTTCAGGATGGTATCGATCACTTTTTTAAAAGACAAATATCAGCTTTGAATTGAATCTGAATCATAAAACCAGTCTTAAGTAGCTCGAGTGGCAATAGCCAAAAATACATTGTATGGGTCAAAATTATAGATTTTTCTTTAACGACAAATATCTTTACAATATTAAGTAAAGATCATGTTCCATTAAGATATTTAGTAAATTTCCTACAGTAATTATACAAAAAAAATGCTAACAAAATGGCCAGAAACACGGCTACAAACTTCACTTGTTGCTGCCCGGTCTTTGGGAATTACCCTCTCAAGTCTGGTAACTATGTAAAGCTTAGAATTTCAGCTTTCGGGTTCATCTACTCTCCACAACGTCATTACCTCCGTAAGCCAATAGAGAGCATTATAACAAACCTGTTTCTTCTTAGCAATGGCCTGCTACAACGCCTCTGATTAACAACTTCAAAGGCCATTTTCTCAATGTTTAGATTTTTTGCACCATCAGATTCCAGAGTTTTAAATAGTTATATCTCAACCAAATATCAAGTCACATCCTTATAAATCATTCATCTATAGAAAGCCTGTGTATTCAGCTTTCAGATTATGTAAAAATCAAAATTTAAAAAAATTGACCCTTAAGACTGGTTTTGTTGCCCAGGCTCACATACTTTATTTTGTGTGACATATTTCAGCTTACTTATATATGCATTTGCATTTAAATAGCATAATTCATACTATACTGCCATTAAACAAAATCTCACACCATGTATTATTTTCATGTTTTCTGTCCTGCAGACAGACACATTTGTTTACTGTATATAGACCACTTTAGAAGACTTAAACAAAACAGTTTTTTAACACTACACAAACATTTCAACAAACTAAAAGATAACATTTATAACCCAATTAAAATGTTTCACGAATATCTTTAAGGTTTAACCATACAGTATATATACGATTTTATTTTTTAATACAAAATTAAACCGGTCCAGTGTTTGCGTTTTGTTAAGTGTTCTATGCCTGATCCATATAATGGAAGTCGTTTGGTTATCAACATTCTTCAAAATATCTTCTTTTGTGTTCTGCAGAAGAAAAAAACTCATTCAGGTTTGGAATGACATGAAGATGAATAAATGATCAAAACTATCCCTAAAAACGGCCACAAAAAGACATTTTGCTCAGCTATTGGCATTTCCATTGTGAGAATGGGCTGTTTAAAGAAGTTAATTTTCATTTACAATCGTGCCATAGTACAACATTAAGCTTTGAATTTGCGTCAGTGACATGCACTGATATGCTGTTTGCCAGAAGAGCCTTCTAGACAAGAGTTTCTATTAGACAAATCAGAGCGTATGACAGTGTGACACAGCACACAGAGATATATCTTTCGAGACAGTAGTTCTTCTCTGTTCATGCTTTATTCAGGTATGTCACGTGTAGGTTAAATGAATAGCTTTCTAATAGCTCATAGTTACACTGTATTGTGCATGCCTATGTAAACGTAGTACTTATTTAGAGCCGGGGCCACGGGCCTAAACGACCAAGGAAAATGATAGTTTAGTCTTGTAAAGAAACAAAAGAGTATACCGAGGTGGAAACGTTAGTAAACTAACCAGCGAGAACATTGTTCATCTTTTAAAGTCAACATGAAATGAACATTGAGCCTCTTTACGTTTTCTTAACACTGTTGCGGGTTATATTGTACATGATTCATCGATGCACGTTATCCAAAGATAAATATTTGCATAATCTCTTAACAAAATGCAACAACTGCAAAAACGAGAGGTCGAGTTTCAGGTTGACTTTAACATCATGCTTAGTTGCTTTGACCTACCGAACCCGGTCAAACCTTTTCGGACCAAACAGTAATTTGTTTTCCGAGCAGAATTTCTCTTGTCTTGCCGTGACCAATGAACAATTTCTTTCAAGCAATTCCAAGGAATTTTACTTTTTTTTTTAAAGTCCCGCTTGAAGCTGATGTGATTGCACAGCATCTTCCGCCCTCCACCTTTAATATTTATGGGACAAAGTGGATTTGAGCATTTTAACAGGTCAAGCAAAAATTATATTGTGCCAACATAAACTTGTGAAACAAATTGAAAAGCAAGAAACAAATTTAGCCAGAAGTCAAAAGAAAATAAACGCTATGTAGAGGACCTTTAATATGTTTCTTTAAAATAAGTCCTTCACAATTTTTTATTGGCATTGGCAAAATCGTTTAAATTGTTTAAATTTCAAATCTTACCTAACAGGTTTCATGACATTCGTGCAAAGCGTTTGTTTTACAAACATACAAAAAAAAACGTAACATCCAAAAATGTAGAAATCCACTCTTCTCAATCCATAAATACAGCGTTTCTCTTGTTTCCTTCCACACTGTTAACTCAAAACTGTCCGCTGAAAGTACATTATAACAGTACATTACACTCTGAAATATAAATGTGATGTCATAAGACAACCTTTAAAGTAACTTTAGGGTGTCATCCAAGAACCCGATGTTCCTGTGATGTCACGGAACAACCTTTATTGATCATATGATGTCATAGAAAAGTGGGTGCTTCTGAAAACCGCAGGTGGTCCTCACCCTTCCTGTTAACAGAACTGATTCACCCATCTAAAGAAACTATAATGTAACGCCAACCACTTTTAAATCTTCGCAGAGCCATATTGCCAACCCAAGAACATACATATAGTTCTTCATAAGAACAATTCCCGAAGAACCTTTAAGTTAAGAGTGTACGTTTCATCTGGTAACGGTGTCATCATGTACAGTCGAGATATTTTAATTGAGTCACATATGTATCGATTTTTTACTCTACACAAATCATCACAACTGTGACTACATGAGTCACATTGAAAGGCACACTTTTATTCTGCACTTATTCAATATAAATATCATAACTTTGAACACGCTGAAATTCCTTCCATAATAAATGATGTCAGACTCGGCTTCAGAAGCCTCATTTAGCGTCACGACCAAATCTGCTTCCTGACTTAACTGTTTAACCACCTTGGAGAGTGACATCATCATTCCCAGACAGGATCCAGTGAGATTACGGATATGTTCGGAATGACATACTACTAGACTACTTTAGTATACCGCACATTTTCCGTCCGCATTACCTGCAATTGCCAAAATGTATAAAACGACACACAATACGCAAGCGCCGCTCATGTATTACACAATAGAATACGTACCGTCAAAAGATACTGTTTGTTGTTGCATACTGCATATAGTTTTTATGTAGTATGCCATTCTGAACATGTCCCATAACAACAGAGAACATTCCTAGCCGTGCGGCGGCTGTACCGAGCAGTGGCACATGTGATTTTTTTCGAGATGTTTTTAAGCTAAACCTTACATACACGATGTACAAACATGAAGATTCACGTTCTATTTCAATTTCTAGTCTTTCTATTGCCAAAAAAAATAAAGAGAAAGAAAATAGTTCTTATTTCTTAGCTTGCCCTGCCTATAGTTACGAGCTCACTCTTGTGCATGCTTACTGCTAGAAACGTAGAGAGACACTTTTTTTTAGTAAAAGGCTTCGAAAACATAAAAACGCATTGTTGCACCGCATTTTATTTTCCTTTTCAACCAATACCTCCGAGGGTAAAGGTCAAAGCTTCAAGGATACAGAGGCGCTGGCGGAGGTTGCGGTTATCACGGCGACGTAGCGCTGCATGGAGAATCCAAGCGCGGGAGTCGCCGGACACGCTCTTCAGGTTTTGGGGCTATTTCGGGAGTATGTTTTACAAACTGTGTTTTTTATTCATATGATGTTACTACCTGAACTAAGCCATGTTATCTTCTTTCATACTCCTTCATACTGCCACAGTACTCTGCTAGAGCGACGCTGCATACAGTATCAAAACATACGAACCTCAAGCTTTCTATTCAAGTCTCACTCCATGTTTGCTTCGGTTTGTGGTCATTTGTTGCATCCAGAATGTTTTGTACAGAAGAAATGGGGGGTTAAGGATGTTCGAGATAATATACCCGTATGATGTGGCTCTTTATATACGTCATTGAATGCAAAGGGATGTGCTTGAAAATGAATTATGAAATCTGTTTTATGTATTTGTTGGGATCGTTGATAGCACAGAAAGCTTCTTTTCAGGTAGAATGGGTTAGAGACTTACGGTACAAAGCTTCCGGTTATTTTCTGTCCGGGTGAATCGATTCGCAAAAACTAGGCTCGCTGTTAAGGGACAGAAAACATGGACGGAGCTCTGGGGTGGGTTCGCTCTGAACGATTGTGTTATATTGTAGGGTTTCTTAGCACAAAATACAAAACAGATGTAAGCTAAATAATGAATCTATGTTTATATCTTATGGAGGGAAGTATGGGACACAATGAATTTAAGCCTTTTAATGGAGATGTCAAAGACAAGATAACCTTCCTTTTCTTTTCGAAGAAAAACAGACTGTCATCTTTCCTCCGAACTTGCTGCTTTGACAATTCAGTGTGTTAAGGGTTTTAACGATGGTGTTTTATTTATTATTTCGGTCATTTATTTATTTCAAATGATTTTGTTTTTAGAATTTGAACATTTGCATTTTTTATTTGTATATTTATGTATGAACTTTAAGTTGATCATTTCTGACATTATGTATGAATGATGCTTAATGGGGCTTTTTCTGTCTTTCTTCTTTTTTCAATTTTACAATAAAAATGAGAAATGCTCACCAACAATGTTTGATCACTTGCTAATGTCAATATATTGTATCAAAAATGTCTTGCCCTAAGTTAACTTCCGGACTGTGTTTGGTTCTAATATACCAATTGACATTAATATTTGTTTATACAATATTTTGTTGTATATTGATTGTTTAAAATTAAAACTACTCAACAGTTATAGATTCTTTGGGGAGGTCTACCTGAAGTTACGTTTTGGCCACGTGACATTTGAATATGTTGTTGCCACTGAAACTCTGTCTGTAAGAAAGAAAGCTGTCTCATAAACTGCATAAAGCCATTTTAAAAAAAGTTCGTTTAATTGTTTAATTATTGAAAGATTGAATCCGTAGGTTCATCTTTATTGGCATTATTTTTTGAGAACCTGTCCTCATGTATTGTGTATTATGGTCCTGCTGTCGGCCCATATTACAGATTATGAATTAGCATTATTAACACATTGGGTTTATGGCCTGTGGGACTATGAGACTTCCTTCATAGGGTGAAAGTGTTCTGACTTTCCACAGAGTTTGAGGGCAATTGCAATATAAGATGTTCAACACAAAATACAGCTAGAAAGAGATAAACAAGATTTATTTTGTTTGAGCATGAAGGACAAGCATCTAGCCTGCTTCAATCCTTATAAATCATGCCCGTGTAATAAAAAACATCCACAGCTAAATACATTTGATGGTCCAGCAGACCGAGAAAGAAATATCACAAACGAGAACTCTTAAGCGAGTAGTTACCAAAAATAAAAATACTGTTGTCTTGTTGTTTTGTTCAGAATGTCTTTGTTTAATTCTGTTGAACACAACAGGTGATGTTTAAATTAGAAAAAGATATAAAAAAAACATTCCTTATTTTACTTGTGCCCTGCAGTCCCAGTATTCTGAAACATTTATTTACTTAAACATCTCCTTTATGCTCATATCATGTACATTGCAATATGAAACATTTGATGTCAATGAACAGACATGTCAAGCCTGACATAGGAGGTGTTAAAACAGCTCCTCCAGAAGTTGTACATTAAAATGTGGTAATTGGTACTTTTCTGGTCAAATTGTAGTGGTATTGAAAACTGTTGCTTTGGTAAAGATTTTTGTGTGTTCCAGGAAGGGCAATAAAGTTGTGTTAACTAAAATATTAAAACACTTCTGGTCATTTAAATCAGGTCTAAATATTATTCTAAATCATTTTAAATTTTAGAAAACTAAATTAAAATTAAAAATGCTGTCATAGCAATAAATTGAAAAAAGTTGACACACTAATTTTTTTAACTAAATACATTTTAAATGCAATTTAAGGAAACATAATGAAATGCCAAAAGTCAACCAAAAATCAACACGAAAGCTAAAACTATAATAATGAATAGCAATATAATATGATAAAAATAATATACGATTAAAATATATCATAAAACATGTAAGGCTACCTGCTTCCAGTGTTGAAAGCAGCACTGACAAAAAAAATATGTTAATTTGCTAAATTTATATTTAAAACATTTTGTGGAATGTTCTGCACACTGTTTTTTAAGCAAAATAATAAAAAAATACTAGTTTTTTTCAGTGAATCCACAGATCAAACATAATCAGAAAGGAGAGTAAATGATGTCAAAATGTAAATGTTTGGGTGAATTATATCTCTAATGTCTCAGCTGTTTCTCTTAAACCAAAACTGAATTACATGGAGAGCAAACAGAGGTTAATACTGAATTCCTCCGAGAAAAAGACTTTAAAGGGAGCTTCTCAATGTCTAAATCTGTCCTCAGATTTCTTGAGATAAAAGCCCAAACTTACCATATGATTTTATGTTATTGCATCAACAATGGACTCATTTGTGTTTATTATTTATTTTGATAAACACATGTTGCTTAAACTGGTGCAGTGAGTAAACGTGAACGTGTCCCCAAATCAGATGTGGGTTTGTGTGCCGATGGATCTCTCGGCTCTAATAGACTGTTGATTTTCTCATCTGTGTTTTGCTGAGCTTGGCAAACCTGCGTGCTGACTCGCTGCCACAGCCACTTCATCCTGATCTGGTTTTAATCAAGAAAAACGTTGGTTTGGACATCTATCTCACAAACACCCGACCACGGGATGAAGGAGAGCGCCGGCAGAACATACATCCAACCAACAGCCCAATTAAATCAGAGTGAATCATTCTGAAAAGAAAAGAAGAAGAAAATCAATGGACCTTGTGCAGTTTTCTAAACGAGACATTGATCAGGTTATGCTCTCTCTGTCAGGAACATAACATTCATCACATGTAAGGAATGAAGGAACAACAGACCGCGATCTCGAGTTTAGTGTGTTTGCAGAAAACAAAGTTTAGTGAGAGTTTAATCTTCCTGCGCGGGGAACAGATGTGAGGGCTGTGAGATGAAGTTAAACCCTTTAAGAGAAAGATGAATGTAAACCCTATCATTTGTATTTTATATGGATGCTGTTTGTAGATGAATACTGGTACTAGAACCATCATATTTTGTACTGAATTTTAAAGTGAAATCCTGAAGGACTAAACCACAGTCAGTTACATTCATAAAATGTGACTCCTAAATTAGATGTATTGCCGCAGAAGACAAAACTATGTTTTTTCTTTAACTAACATCCATAATTGCTAAGATTCGCTTCAGTTTATGTGGCAAACAAATGGCAAAGTAATATACAAGATATATGGACTTTTTAATATTTCAGCTGACCTGTGAGAATTAGGAGCACAAATCAATTTCAATTATGGCTTTCCTTCAACCTCTGAAGAAAACTGCCAGCGTGGGTTCAACTTCAACACAACTCTCCAAATGAATTACAACCTGGGTTCGATCTAAAAATATCTTGTGATGTAAATTTTGACGTGTCCTTGAGCAAGGAATAAAGGCCATGACAGGAGTGAAAATATAATTTCCAACTCATTGATTTCCATGCTTTGGACATAAATCTCTTAGCCAATAGTGCCACTATGTGGTTGAGATTTGGAAACTTAATTCAATCTTCAAATTGTATTCATTTCAAATCAGACACACGTTTACGTCTAAATTGGAGGAGCTGCTTGGTCACCTTAAACCAGATTAAGTAAAAAATATCATCATTTGTTCACCCTCCTGTTGTTAAAAACCTGTATACAATTTGTTGTTGTGATGAACACAAATGAAGATGTTTCAATGAAAGTTTGTAACGTAGCCATTTTTGGTCACTATTGACTCCAAATCAATGGTTGTTTTTTACTGCTATGGTCATGTTGTACTAATCTATGACTGCCAGAAACTTCTATTGGTGAAATGTTTGCTTAAAATTGGTGTCTCGTAAAATGTAGAAAGTTGTACTTCTCCCCTAATTTCTCCAAATTAGATTAGATTAGATAAGATTCAACTTTATTGTCATTACACATATACAAGTACAGTGTAACGAAATGTAGTTTAGGTCTAACCAGAAGTGCAATTAGCAAGTGCAGATATACAGTGTGAATAAATACAGAATACAATATTAGGAAAATAATTTACGATGGGCATTTACTATGAAAATATGACAATCGGTATGTACTATGAACAATATATACAGAAGGCTATATACTGTGAACATTAGTGTACAGGAGGTTATGAACAGATAACAGTATAGACTATACAATAGTGCAAGTGACTTGAGTGTGCATTAGTTACAGACATTAGCTATTAAAGTTACAGTGCAGTAGATGAGTTAATGCGGTTATTAAAGGTACGGTGCAATACATGAGTAGATGCAGATATACAGTTACAGTGCAGTAGATGAGTTAGTGCAGTTATTGAAGCTATAGTGCAATAGATGAGTAGATGCAGTTAGTTATGCGATAGATGCACAACCATGTTGCTTTGTTAGTTTATCATCCTGCTGCTAGCTACTTGTATTAATTTACTTTTATAGAGGTCTTCAACTACCTCTAGTGGACAGTCATGGGAACTGCTGTATCCTGGCTTAATGGCTTAATAAATGGCTTAATTTTAAATTTGATGAAAATGATACCGGCTGTGTGTTATAGTGCCATGTGGAATTTATATCGCCCTCTTGTGGATGTGGTGAGGTCACCATGGCAACCCAGCTGGAGCACTTGTGATGGTGAGGATACAGTAGTTCCCATGACTGTCCACTAGAGGTAGTTGAAGACCTCTATAAAAGTAAATTAATACAAGTAGCTAGCAGCAGGATGATAAACTAACAAAGCAACATGGTTGTGTCCTAAATATTGAAGTACATTTTTATCTCCGATATGAAGACATGTAATGAGGAGATAAAAATGTACTTCAATATTTCAATATTCATCTAAAACTTTTTAAAGATGGAGATTATAGTCTGGTTCTGTCTTGTCTCGGTCAATTGCTCCTGCGGAAAGTTGTCATAGGAAGCCCTTTTAGTTTTAATAATAATAATAAGTAAATCATAGAAGCCAGATTTTTCAACTAAAATAGACAATTCAAAGAAAGGTGGAATTACTCCTACATTTAAGTTCTATTAATTTAATACCAGTCAAAAATTTGGAAATGCTTGACTAAATGTTTCTTACAATCTTAATATTTTAATGCAAACGAGAATTTTTGTTGACAAAAAATATAGTTGTGCAAACATATCAATTACTTTCATTAGAATAAATGCTAATTTTTGTTTTACATTGAACCAATACAGTGAAAAAAAAGTGAAGCCTTAAATAGATGGAATGCAATATAATGTAGTTTTCATTTATTTGATATGCTTTTATTTGCAACATGATTCCCACAGTTACAATTGTCCTACTGCATAGTGTTTAGGAATTTACTGTTATTATAAAAGGTGATATAACATAGCAAAGAAAGAGTAAGCGTTGGTTTACATTATAGCACTGTCAGAAATCTTTATTAGGGGTTCAGGGTTATCTTTCTATATTTGAATATGAATATTATATACAAACTTCAAAGCTACTAATACATCTCATAAATTGCAACTTGTTACAGTAGGACACAGGTCACATGTAATACACGATGTGTCCGCTAGATGAAGGCAAAGTTACACAGCTGTGATTTACTCTTCTACGACGTTACTAAACTGTAGTTAATAGATCGTAAAGTACAAGATGTGGTTTGAAATCCGTTTTAAGCATCATAATAAAATGATTAAATAAACAGTATTTTTTTCTAAATGATCAAAAGGAAACTTTGTGTTTTTAAATGCCCAGTCAATTGTAGTGCTCTGTAGAGATGTTGCGCAACAATGCGGTAATGTTCTCAATTTGAATAAGAGTTTACTGATGTGTCTATTTATCTAAAACAATACTAATGAAGTCATATATCAGTGGGAATGTCACTGTCACACTCTTTTCCCCCAGAATAAGCGACACACCCCTGTGAAGGCTTGCTGAACGCCTGACTGACTTGAGCGCTCCACCAAACTTGACAGTTCCCGTTATCCGCCTCCGGAGCGCGTGCCCGCACTGTTCCCGCCTCTCCTCTGCCGCTTCAGCCAGTTCTCCCTGTCAATCATGCCGGCCGTTGGAATGATTGACAGCAGGCTAGTGTGCGTCCCGCAGCTCCTATGATGTAGGAGACGCTATCATCTGCAAAAAGTGCTTTAATCCATTTTTAAAAACAACGGTGTTTTATATCCATGAATTTATTTCTACGATACACCGACCAAGAGGTTCATGATAAAAAATTTTTTTTTTTACAATGAACATTTTTTTCAGCGCATTATTCAATAGCTCGTCGTGAAGCAGTGACGTTCCGTCGCAAGACACCGATCAAGCGATTCCACCAACATCGCCGAGGAGGAATCGTTTGGAAAGAGGTGGACGAGACTGCGCGCTCTGTCCCGTTTTCATCGGGACCCGAGTTGGTGGTGATCCAGCCGCCGCGGTGCCGCTGTGGGAGTGTCGCACGCACGCACGCACGCACGCGAGGATAGTTTGCCCTGGATTTTCAATCATTTGCGAGATAAGGCTATCGGACCTCCTACTCTTCTTTGACGCTACCCTCCCTTCCTCGTCCCCGGTTTTTCTCGTCCTCTCCAAGCTCCGTGAGACCGCACGCGGGGAAGAGGCTCGCGCCCACCGCGACAGAACCAAAACAAGGCCCCCTCCCCCACTCTCGAAGCCCCCCTCAGATCATCTCCTCATTTTTCCCCTCCTTAATATTTTTCCTCGGAGGAGGAGGAGGATTGGGGGGATTCTTTCGTTTCGCACCTCTCTCTTCAGCGTCCGTCCGAACTGAGTGATCCTTTTATTTGATTTTTCCTCCGGTTTTCTCGAAGCCCCCGACGAGGCCGGGCTGTGTTCAGAAAAGCGGTGGGGATGACTTTGGAGTCAATGATGGCCTGCTGCCTGAGCGAAGAGGCCAAGGAGTCGAAACGAATCAACGCGGAGATCGATAAGCAGCTCCGCCGGGACAAGCGCGACTCGAGGCGGGAGCTGAAGCTGCTTCTGCTCGGTATGAATTATGCCGCCGTTTAACTCACTCATTCACAGGTCTCGCCGCGGTTTTAAACGGCGACTTGAGGGTGTATTCAACGCTCCACCTCCGTTTTACCGCGGAGGCATTTTTCTTGTTTGTTTATTTGATGTCTACGCTAATGTTGGTTTTCCCTCGTTTTCGTGTCTTTTTAGTTTATTGCCCAACATAGTTGTCAGGCGATCTGCGCTAGCCTGTATGCTAAGGCGTTAGCTGCGTTGGGGCCACACTGGACAGGGCCTTACAATATCACACTAAAATCTCAGCACTCTCTCAGATGTGTTTATTTGTGTACGTTATTCAAAGACACGTTTTTGTGACCAATAGAGTGGATCCTGTGTCGCAAAGCTCTTTCTCCATTATGACTCTGCATCGTTTATCTAGCTGTCAGTTTTGTGTCTGTCTCCCTAATAAGTCAAAGTGGTTGCCTGCCACTGTGGGGAATGCATCTTGCATGCTCCTTGAAACGAGGATGTGGGTTGTGTTGTCTGGGTAGAGCATTTTGCCTGCTCTAGATAAAAATGCAGATGTGCTGTTGAGAAATCTCTTCTGTATGGCCAAGTTGTTTTGGAGGATGCAAAGTGGGTTGTGTGACAAAATGCAAATGACCCTTGACTGTTTTGCGGTTTGTGTGTGTGACTCTAGGTTTAAAGCAGATAAACTCAATTCATCTTGTCAAACCACGGTATTCAAATTTGAACTCACAGCTCAATGAAAACACGTGCAAAGCTGGTCCGTTTGTTTTGAGTGCAGTCCACGTTTCTGTATGCACAGGTAATATTTTCAAATTAATGATGAAAAAATCAATTAGCACCCCCAACAAGCCATTAGTGTTAAACATCAATCATTGTATGTATCATGGGAGTTTTACTTCATTGGTCTGTGCCCACGTGGAATTTGGGTCACCATTGCTCTATTAACATTTATTACTGGATTGAATTATCTCAAAATGGTGGTTGGCTGTTGCCTTATGAGGGCGTCAGAGCTTTGCACGCTGGACCCTGGCGAGGAAAGAGAATTGGGTGCTTTTTTATCAATATGTGAAGTTGTGAGAGTGTGCTTGCCTGTGACTCAGTGACTTGGTAAGCGGTGATATCTGACACGGACAGCCTTCATTCGTTTCCTATTAGTCAGGACTGTTTTTCCGGCCAGAGCTTCAAAATGAACTGCTCTTTTTAAAATGGATCATAAAGTAGAAACGGAGAGCCGATAAGAACGACAGATAGGGCGAGATGAACAGTAGTGTGAGTTTGGTGCTGAAATGTGGGCCGACGGAAGTTGGATAATGGAATACTTAAGTGATGTATGTGTAATAGATGCCAAATGGGAAATCAACCCATTTATTACTCTATAAAACTTTCCAAGGCTGAGTTTATTTCAGGTGTGTTAGCTTAAAGTCTGTAGCCAAACTGTGCCTTTAGATTTTCATTTTGTTTTAATAAACATGTGTACATCTGACCGTTCCTCAAAAAAGATATTGATTGATCCTCAGAGCTCTACTGGGGCATAGGCCCCCATTACGTTTCTATCACTTGTTTCTTTAAAACCTGTTGTGTGCAAGAAATGTGCAACACTCTGCACCATACGAACTTCCCTTGCTTAAACCACTATTACTACAGTGCAATATTGGGGAAGGTAAACATTTGTGTATTTACACATTTTTAAGCATAGTCAACATGTGCAATGGTGTTTCATACATTCTGACTTCTTTACAATGATAAACTTGCTGTCTTCTCATGCTTAACATGGTCAACTTGCAAAAAACTAGTTGGGCGTATTACAGAGTAATTCTGTGCTCAATACACTCCTCCAGGGATCGTACAGGTTTCAGAAAGTTTTTTTTGAACATATAAAACTGTTTCATAACTATTTCTCATAGTCCCTCATTGGACAATTCTCCCGGAAAAGCACGCGGCACGGCCGTAGGGGAGCAGGACAAGGAGCATGTGCAGACGTCACTTTCACTTGTAAGCAGCGGAGAGAGAGCATACGTTTGCGATGTTCAGGTGTTTGTTTGTTCACTGCATTTGGGTGATGAATGTTATATAAACGGTGAATATAAGGCTGGATTTGGAGATCGACTTGGCCAATTTCTTGTCATCGTTATTGGCCCAGTGTGAACATTTTAATATGCCCTTAAAATTTGACTTGATGACAAAACAATATGTCAACAATAGTAAACTTTGGAGGACAAATAAACATTAAATCTTCTAAAATGGAGATATTTGATGTAACTTAAACATCGTCCAATACAAGTTTGATGATTACAAAATTAATGCATTAGTTATCAAAGCATACAAGTTCACTTATCTTTGCGGTTATAGCTTTAGCTTTCTTGCTGTCTGGTGTGTAAAGTTCATGTTTTTTTAGAGTGTCAGTCACATTACTAACCATTGACTTTGCAGTTGCCAGTTTTTTGTATTCGGCATACACCTCGTGGTGTCTCGTTCGTCAGTGCCGAATTAGTTTCATCTTTGGACAATGCTCCTCTTCGTGAGATAACTTTGGAACATACACAACAAATTGCATATTTTTCATTGTTTCTCGAAACATCGTAATAGCTCCACACAGGCGATGACATGACTGCGGCACCAAATCATTTGCGTCCTCGCGCATTCTGGATGTCATCCCGTGGTGAGATCAACCAAGTTAGTGAGTACTGATCGAGTCATAAAATGTGATTATCGGCCTAAACCGATCTGCGGCCAATCGATCGGAGCATCCCTGCATATAATAGCACATAGTTATCTCAGCCTTAAAGACGGACAACTTTTTTTGTAATATCCTTAACTATAGCTAGTAAATAAAACATTAATTTCATTTCTGAAAGTACAGAATACAAATGTTTTTCTAAGCAACAATGCAACTTTACAGATTTGACAAAGGTTTTAATAGTTTACCTCAGTCGCATGTCGTTACCCTTGCGCGCAAGTGTGCTGCTCTGTGGTAAGGTAACACATACATGCGCACATGTGTTTCTGCACGAAAACAAATCACGGAGTTTGTGTTTTCATACTGGTAAAAGCGACACAGTTGTTGCATTTTAACAAGCGTGAATCAGGTTACTACGTTGCATATAGATCCGTTTTTTGCAGCTATTATCAATGTAAGTGATTACACTGACAAATGAACAAAAGCTTAAACTTGATATTTATTCTGAACCCAATAAAAGGGGTCTAGTGATGCCCTTGCTTGGATAACGTTGTGATCTTTTATATACTGTATGTATCAAAAGAGGTGGAGCTTACCGAAGGGCCACTTGACTTTCTATTGCTAATTGAGTTTAATAGTTTTTTCTGTCTAACTTTGTTTTCGCACATCAGTTAACAGTATCTGTTTGTGCACCCTTAAAGGTATTTAAACATATAAAGTTTTTACTTATTTGTTAGCCTACATGAACGATTGATGTACCTTCGTTTTGAAGTCATTGTCAGTGTTTTGTGTAAGAACGTTCATAAGTGATTCGGTAACGGTGAATGATTGTCAGGACACATTGGCTCATACGTGGCTCTGTGAAAATACAAGAATTTGACCTTCAACGCTGTAAGACAATTAATAAGTGCAAAGGAAGTATGACCGAAGGAAGTATGAAAAAAAGGGGTTTGTTGTTGGTGCTCGGTCATCCTATTAATGGCCGATCTTAAATAAATTAAAGCTGTCAGCCTGACACCAGATGAGTTTAAGCTATAGTCTGGATTAGCCAAATCCTTTAAAGGCTTTGTGAACACATTGGCTTCCAGTGCTGATACCATGTTTGCTTTGGGTTATCCAACCATTCTGTGTAGAAGCTTGGGTTAGTTTAGTCCTGACAAATTATGGTTATTAGGGTTATATATCAGTGAATCAGTTTAGGCTCTTGAGAATTATTTAATGATGTGATTGTGTTATCACTTCGAAGTCTTGTTCAAGAAGTACCTATTTGATATTGTCAAGTTCATAAATGTTTTATTTTCAAATTAGATAATTTCAAGAGTTTAAGAAAGCAAACAGTTCTGTGGCACCTATGACTACCATGGTAGTCAATGATGTCTCAAAAATGGTCAATTGCCAACATTTTTTCAAAATCTTTCACAGTTTTCGACAGAACAAAGAAATGTATACAGGTTTAGAACAACTCGAGGGTGAGAAAATGATGAAGGAACTTTCATTTCAAGCACTAAGGAGAACTGTCTCAGACGTCATAGCCACACATTTTATTATAATACTGTCTGGTTCTGTGATGTCATGAATTGTTTGGACTTTATTTAAGCTTCTAGTGGCACTAGAGTGATATTTCAGGCCCTGTAACTGTATTGTTTATTGTGTAAAGTATACATATATTAAGCTGTTTCAGTTCAGCATTGACCATACATATTTTTCTGAAATAATGTCTTGAAGTGACACTCACTGGTGTAACATGCTGGGACAATGCCCAGTTTTCACGGTTTGGTTCGGTTCTGGTAGCTTGGCACATTCAAGTGTTTTGTAATTATTCTATGATTATGTGACAGGGACAGTAAGAAGTTAAAGGACAACTCCGGTGAAAAATGAACCCAGGGGTAATTAACACATCATTACCGAGTAGATCGTTCTCTGGGATGCGTTTTCATGAAAATCGAATGTAAAGAGTTTTATCTCTAAAAACAGATTAGTTTATAGCGCTAGTATATGGGGCACAGAGTAAGTAAAATTCAATCGCTAGTTAATACCACTAACCAGGCTCAATATAGCCTCACACTAACACGGTAGCATAATGAGGGTCCCTACATGCAAACCGAAGCATTGAGAACTTTGTAAGTGTACAAACAGTTTAATAAGAAGATACTTTATAAAGACAGTACATTACAGACATCCGCCATCTTGAAATACAGTCTCGACAAGTCGATCCACGAACGCTGTGCTAAGTGAGCTGGTCGATAGGAATTAAGTTTGGTTCAGTTTTTTTATTATTATTTTTTGTGTTGCGTTCGGTGCTTTCTTCCGGAAACAATGGACCATATGAGATTCCAAGTCACAGTTCATCACTTAGCACAGCGTTCGTGGATCGACTTGGACAGCCAGCTCACAGCAGTTCTTTGTTTACCATTCATCAACATGCCAATAAATAGCTTTTTGAAGAGGTCGACCGATTAACAAACTGGCCGATTATCGGCGTCGATATTAAGGATTTAGCCAGTATTCGATATCGGTCATTTTCAAGGCCGATTTGCCGATAAAGTCATAAAATTTTGAAATGCGCTATTTGGCTCTGATGCAGCCAAGGATTTAGTGAGAGGAGTCGGAACACGTCACTCTAGTTTTTTGCCTAGAGTAATGCCCGCCCACTGCCCCTCTGATTTGTTGAGACTAAGTCACGAGTCCGGCCAATAAAAGCGGGAGGCTGCGGAACAGAAAGTGTTTTTCACTCTAACACCGAAAGCACTTACTAACTGGATCTGCTTCGGGTTCATACTCTCTGAGGTAACGCAGCATCAGACGTTGAAATAAATCTCAATCCACTACACTGAAGATGCAAAACACTTCAATATAATTAGTGCCTGAATTTCGGAGCAGCTTTGCGGGTTTCCTGCAGGTTCCGCAGAATTTACGCATTATTATATAATAATAATTCACATCCATAGTATAACAATGATTTTGCTCTGCAAGCGAGCAGCACACTGCACACGCGTTTCTTTTAATTGATCGAGCTGGCGTTTTGCACGTCATTTTAAGTTACGGCATTTAAAAAATACAAGCCATTTTAAAGCATAAAGAACTTGAATGGTCGGTCTTCAGTCAGAGCGCTCTCATGCACACGCACACACACACACACACACACACACACACACACACACACACACACAACTTATTTATATACATAAATGTTCAGAGACACACATGGGTGTGATGAAATGCCCGTCTTGCCGTCAATACACACAAGGAATAGGCTAATGTACTTACTAAGTGTGCCTAAAATATGCTTTTAATGTTATAACTTCATGAAAACATTTGCGGTCTTTTCAACAACATACACAATAAAGCTATGAAGGCAATTAAATTATTTACACTTATTATATAAATTCAAATTGTGCTAGTTAATCCAATGATGAGCAAAATGATTTATTGAATAGTTCTAGTATTGTATGCAATGTTTAAGTCATCAGAACATATTTTTTTCCATAAATTAGTATAATTTATTCCATTCAATTAATTTTTTTTCAAAAAATAAAGCAATGGTGGTTTACAAAATGTTCACATAATTCTGCTGGGTGCTCCCTTCTTTCCTTTGTTAATATTAATATAAGTGTTATGATTAAGACTTCTCAGTCAGAATTAAAAATGTTTCAGAGCCTGTGTTCTTAATTTTTATATAAATTTATGTTTTTACACCATATATATTTCGTTTCAAAATATCGGTTATCGGTCTAATTCACATGGAAATAATCGGTATCGGCCCTGAAAAACGCATATCGGTCGACCTCTACTGCAAACTTGTGATTGCGTTAAAGGCACAATGCGCATTTTTCACTGCAAAGACTACTGCTCGTTAGACATTAACAAGATGCGCCTTTGCCATTGCAATAAATAGGGAGAATTCCAACGTTCATATCTGCCTGTTGTCTTGCTATGACTTAAATATCTGTCCACAAGAGCGCTGAGGGGCACAACTTTCGTCAATCGGTCTTTGGCATGTCTTCTTTGTAGATGCTTTCCTTGCATGTGCTGGGTGATCAACACGAACGTGCTGCTTTCGCCTAGGCAGTGTAAAAGAGATGGATACGTTCTTGATTTGGCAAATTCTGACATTATTACTTTGGCAAACAGGCTTTCCGATGGGCTAGCCCGCGTCTGTTCGTCACCATAATCTACTCGACAGCAAATTATTTCTCGTGTTGGAGCATTCTCGTTTTCCTGCTTGACTCGCAAGTGTCCCTAGCTTTAGTGCTTTGATATAAGATACTCGTGGGGATGCGTTGTTCAATCTTTACGCAAAGACATACAGGCATGTGTTGATGTTTGATATGGAACTGAACTCTATTGAAAGATAGACATTCATGACTATGAGAGACCCCTCTGCTGTAGTGTAACCACTCTTCTGATTGCTCATTTAAGAAACTCCAACATTTTTTTTTAGTGGCGTAATCAACAACCATTCATAAAATGTGCTGCTGTGTCTTTCGTTCAGGTTAAAGGCTCTAGTACAAGATGTTTCCCAACTGAAAGATGTTCTACTGGTGACACTTTGAATGTTAATGGCATGTTTTATGAAGCTCAATTATCTATTCTATTTTATATATGTATATATTAGGGGTGCTCCGATCAGGATTTAAGGAGCCCATCACCGATCCTTTATTATTATATAATATGTGTTGTAATGGATTATATGTAGTTGTTAAGAATTATAACCAATTTAAAATGTGTAGTGTAACAATGAATTGCTAAGTGTTATAATGTATTAACTGTAATAACAATTATCTAGAAGACATTACAATGCATTAAAATGTGCATTACAATGCTTTAAAGGGGTCATTTCATGAAAAACAGACTTTTTCCATGTTTAAATCCTAAAATTTGGTCTCTAGTGCACCTGCCAACTGAGAAAATGTGAAAAAAGTCAAATCATTAACTTTTGAGCCTATCTCTGCAAGCCTTTGAGAAAACGAGTGCTTCGGAAATCGCGCTCTAACTGACGTAAGTAGCCGTTCTTATTATAATATTTCCACCCATTGTGCTGAATGTGTCCACCCATTGCGCCACCGCCATTGTTGTTTTCACATGTGTGAAGTTCCAACACCATGGCAATAGTAGCAAAGCTTACGATCTGTTGTGTTGTTGGCTGCACAGAAGAATGTTCCCAGCCCTACGGGAGACAAGAGAGCGATGGGTTTATTTCGTTTTCACTGGAAATCATCCACACTGAACGAGGCAAAGCTACAAATAAAGACATTGTAAGTACAGGTATTTTTTAAGTAAAACCCCAGGGACCTGCGTCACTGTGACACGTTTGTCCGTTCACTATTAGAAAGCAATGTGTGTGGCTTGTAAACATGCAACGGGATTGTTCTGTGTAACGTTGATTTGATTTAGAGAAATAGCGATGCGTTTTTCTTGAGTATCTTCATTTCAGAAAACTGGTTTGTAAACACGCAACGTGGTTCTCTCTCCCAACCGGGACCGGAGGGACTTCGAGAATGGCCCCGGGGAAACAGGTGTGCTTATCGAAAACAATGTGTTTGGTGTTCAAAGATGAGAACTTGTTTCTCGTTTGCTTTATGTGACCATACTTTATTGTTTAGTCGCTGGAAGCACAGGCTCACACAGCATGTTTTCTGCTGAAAAGGGGGCGGAGACAAGCAGCTCTCTTGCATTTAAAGAGACACACACACCAAAACAGCGCGTTTCTCCTCGCATGCAAAAGTGGGCATGTAGCGCATGGTATATAAAAAGATTTGTGGTGTTTTTTTGGCTAAGACTTCACAAACACATTCTGGGGACACCAGAGACTTATTTAACATCTAGTGAAACCATTCGAACAACCTCTCCTTCAAAACTACTTTTATAATGCATTAAACATGCATGCTTTTATGAAAAAGTGTTACCACATATTTTCATAAAACATAGCAGCCTGGGACATGAGTCCCAGAAACCCTTTGTCTTCCACAATATAAAGTGGCCGTGATCAAAGCAAATTTATTACATTATATTATCTGATAATCTGATATTTCTTTATGCTTCTTACTGTCCTAGCAATTGGGTTGATGCTTTTAATAATATCTCTGTTACTGACAGCTGGGGAGAGGTTGCGCTAGACTTAGACTTTTCATTTATTATTCAATGTTTCTGCTGTCGGACATAAAATAATAATCTAATTACAAGCAAATGTTTATGTTCATATGTCCAATCAGTAACAA
Source organism: Triplophysa bombifrons (assembly GCA_029783895.1). Classification (NCBI taxonomy): domain Eukaryota; kingdom Metazoa; phylum Chordata; class Actinopteri; order Cypriniformes; family Nemacheilidae; genus Triplophysa; species Triplophysa bombifrons. The sequence continues at coordinate 5,149,275 of CM056450.1, forward strand.
TGACAGGAGCCTGTAAAAGGTGTTTTGTACAGAAAGCTGTGGTTTGGTCATATATGTGCTGCTTCTGCCGCTCACTGAACAGAGGAAACGCAGTGAGAGACCTCCAAAATCCAAAAAGACGCTATTTTATGAGGTAAAAACTCTGTAAAGACGGCACCACAGTGCGTCTGTGTGTATGTGTGCACGGGACGCGGGGATTGATGGATGCATATAGGGCTGCAACTAACGATTATTTTAATAATTGATTAATCTATTGATTATTTTTTCGATTAATCGATGAATCTGATAAAAACCAAAAACAAGAAAAGCATTCATTTTCAACCCTTTATTCAAAAACAGAACTAAAATCTTCAGAAAGTGCACGAACATGTTGCTCCTTGATCATTCCTGAGCTGTTATAATAATAATAATAAAATAAAATAATAGTGTTGACTAACACAAAAAACACATTATTTTTTAAATAAACTGCCACCTGAGCTGCCAGAACAATTAGTAATTTATAAAAAAATAAAGAACAATATAAATCAGAAAATTTGACAGGATTTGTTTGAATGTCAGAACTTGTTCTCTAAACTACACTGCAGAATCACACACTAGCAGATGCACAAACTCTCACACTTACACACACACACACACACACACACACACACACACACACACACACACACACACACTCTCTCTCTCTCAAGTTCACTTGAAGCTTATTCATTCAATTATTACCATAATTGTAGTAAGTGTACGGTTCATTTATACAGCACATTTAAACACAGCTTAAGATGACCAAGTGCTATAAAATAACTTTTAAATTAAATTAAAAAGTACAACACACACAAATATATTTGTCAATAATAACCTATATGGGACAAAGCAAAGAATATACACAGCAAAGCTTTTCTAATTTAGTAGTTTTGTGCTGTTGTCAGTCCAAATATCAAAAAAATCTTAAATCAAGATACATTTACTAGACACATGAAATAGTAAAAGAAATGATGTCTTGTTTTCTGAAAAAACACCTCAAAATGAAGTGATTGTTTGCTTCAAACAAGCAAAATTATCTGCCAATGGGGTAAGAAAAATAATCTTAATGAGATATAATCTCAAACCGAAGTTTTAAGCATCACCTAATTTTCTCAGGCCATTTTTCTTGTCAAGTAATCTTGATTTAAGATTGTTTAGATATTTGGACTGGAAACGAGACGCACGGATTTCTCTGCCTCCGCCATGTATCTTTCCTCCGCTATTTTATTTTATTTTTGCTCCGCCCTGTCTATGAGGCGCCGAACTCTGCTAGCATCAGTGCGCGAGAGAGACCGAGTGTGTTCACTCCGCTCCGCGCTCAAATAAAGTTTTTTTAATAATCAAACGTCTTCACGTCGCGCGACACAACGGATCGATAATGAAATTCGTTGCCAACTCTTTTAGTAATCGATTTTTATCGATTTAATCGATTCGTTGTTGCAGCCCTAGATGCATATGCGCATCGTGGAATTCGCATAGTACACACGTTTCAGATTGATAATGCGTTGTCTATTTCACACACTTTGTAGAATTGCCAGACTGGTGAAGCCATTTTCATAGCGCGTAAAATAAATGTCTTGCCAATTTTGCGTCATCTGATCGGCTTTTCTGGATCTGCCTTTTAGAGACTGCCGTTCTTACTTCCCAAAGTGATTATCGGCCGATTATGATCGGCGACCGATCAATCGGTGCACCTTTAATACATATATATACACATGTAAAAAAGAATTCATTCTTCTGTGAAGTTATGTTTGCCGCTGTACATCATATTTTATTTGAATTTGCTTTAGAGTTCATACTTATACTTGCAGACAAGCATCTTCTTATACCATTCAAACTGCGCAATAAAACATGAGCTTTGCAGACACGAACACACTTCTTTGTGCAATTATTAAGTCAGGCGGTTTGTGCAAACTGCTTGTCCTCTTTATACAACGTGAGCTCCACAGTTAAGTCAGACCAGTCTGATCTGTTATGATGCCGGCTCAACATCTTCATGTATGTCAGCCATCAGCGATGGACGATGTTATATTATACACATTCATTTTATGCACATTAAAGGCAAATGCTTTTGTGGCTTCAACCTTGAACATTTTAATTCCGTAAAATGTATATATATTTCACAATTTTATTTTGTTACTTCATAAAAAGTAGCAGAAACAGAAAATGTATGTGCAGAGTAGTTATGAAGAATATAAAACATAGAACTCATGGTGTTATTGCAAATAATCTCAGAATGAAACTTTTTACGTTTGTATTTGGACTGTTCCAGTGATATTTTAACCCAGTTTCAAATGTAAACCCAATTTATTAAAATGTTACCGCGTTGGTTTCGAAACTCTTTCAATTGTAGGTCTCATTTTTTCATTGTGCCATTGTCACACAACAAGCAAATTGAATTAACATTACGACTGTGAAACGGTCTGGTGATTTCATGTTGTTGCGTTGTTTACAGTACGTAAACTTTGGCTGTAGGTATTTCAGAGTGCTTTTTCTTGGCTTTGAACATTGAACTTTGGTTTTGATAGCCGCACAATGTTACAAGACGTCTTGGCTTTTACACACTTTCCCTTTTAATTGCGATGCTTCAAAGACAGGATCAGTCCCACCATTCCCAGTTCAAATTTACATACAGTAAAGCTGTTCACAGATCAGTCACATAATTCCATTGTCCTGCTTTTGCCAAACAAGGCTTAATAGTGGTTTCCACTGGCAACGCAAACAAAAGGATTTGGACTTCAGACTTTTACCTAGCAGGTGACGAAACTCTTGGACCTCCTGTGCTTCAGAGCATAATGGAAATATGAACGTGCTTCTAGCCTACGACATCCGTCATGATCAAATAAGGCAATATGGTCATGATTGTGCCTCTGTGACCGGCCGTCATGACAGCTCTGTCTGGAGCTGGAGGGTGCCTTCCTGTCACTCCTGTCCATGTTAGGAGAGCTGATAGACAGAGTTTATCACAGAACTGAGGATCGTGCTATGGTGCTAGGAATTGGTTCCCGAAGATTCACATCTATGCCACAATTTATTGCGTTCATGTTAGCTTTTGTCTTGCTTTCTGCATTTTCCTCATTTTCATTTAGGTACAATTGTGCACCCACCCCCCCATCTTAACCAACCTGTAGAGAGCATTGTTTTCTGAATCGCACATGCCGCCACAAACAGCGGCCGGAGACGAAAGGAACCAGGTGGTCTGAGAGATGCATTCTCTGACGACCTTTATGAAATTCCTCAAGGTTGGAAAACGTGTCTTTGTCTATAGCTCACCCTGTGGCAGTATTTATACAACAGGTGCTGCGATACAGAACTGAAACTCTTGTATCATTCTGTTTTGCTCTTTTTTTTGTAATTCCATGATTTTTGCTTTTGTTTTTTCTATTCGAAAGTGACATGGCCGGAAAAATCGCTCTGTACGGTAACCGTGTTATACGCCTCGAACCTCGAATGGCCCTTTCTGTCGACTACCTTGCGCACGTAAGCTTTTTCTGTTTCTTATCCTTGACACATTTAAAGATCAATTTCCTCACAAAGTAGGCCGTAGAAAAAGCAGCGCACTGAAGAGATGACAGAAAGAGCTGTTAGTGCACGAGGATAGCAGTCATAGGCTTCTCACCATCTCTGTGATGGCAAGCGTTCGATTTCAAACTCACCAACACCTACTCACACTGCTCTTAGCAGATGCTCGACGGTACGCAAGCTCACACCCCAAACGTTTTATAAAGCAGTGTAATGCAGAGCTTTAACATCATTGCCGTAATGCAGTCACAACGTGGTTGTGTAGGATGATATTCGGAAACAAGTTAGCGGTTTAGCACTTTCGGTTCCCTCATACCAAAGTAGATTTTTTGTTTTACTGTTACTGTTGTTTACGATATTTAGAAAATCTCTCAGGAGTTTTGTGTTCGTCAATTGTCAATTGTGGCCAATGTTTGTTTGGGTAACGACATTCATCCAAATATCTTCTTTTGTGTTCTAAAGGAGAATTGATAAGAGGCCTAAATGATGAAAGAATTTTCATTTTTTTGGGTGATCTATCCCTTTAAACATCAGCACACCTAAGAATCTATATGTACTTTCATATGAGGCCAAAAAGTGGATGGAGATTCAACCACAGTGTTCTTTAAATAAATGTGTCATTATAACATCACTACAGTTCTTGTACAGTTCTGTGGTGCTAATTGTTGTGGTAATATTAAGTTTCATGTAGCATCAATATTTTATTGCATATATTTAGCTAAGTACATTTTGAGCTTATATCATTAATTACGATATAATAAAAAATGGTAAAAATGTTCTGATATTTAAGAAAAGTATCTTCAAATAGTAACTGTCAGAAAATTCTAGAAATGTTTGTAGCACAGGGAAGGTGGGATGAAGTGATGGTGGGTGACTTACAGTACAATATTAGTCAAAAGACAAAAACGATCATAGGTATACTTCTGAAGTTTTGGACAGGACGACTCATGTTTATTATTATTAACTGTGATCTTAAACTGTTGTTTTCGCTCAGTGTTATGCCACTACCCTGTACTTTCTGCGTACGAGTTATAAAACAGAAATGTGTAATTGTGTGTAAATATTTTTTTGTGTGTACAGTCGATATGGGATTTTCGTATTCAGCATGTTAAATTTAATTAAGAAACATTACAAATTAAAGCGAAACAACTTTGTTACATTGTGTAATCCTTTGTGTTTCTTTAGAACGTGCAGTGTTTGTGTATTGCAGTTTATTTGACTGTTACTTGGCCTTCTTTAAAAAAAGAAGAAAGAAATACTGTATTCATTGTTATTGGCTCTGTCTCTGCAGCATTTCCTGTTTTCCTGTAGTTGCGCTGAGGCGTGTGGCATCTCTGTTTTTCACTCAAAGGCAGCAGCTATAGAACAGGAGGCAAAGCTCTTCATTCATGAGCATTGCATTCCCTTCAGACGGCAGCGTTAACTACAAAACAAGGCGAGCAGTGTGATGAACTGCATACTTCTGAGATATGACAGACAGCTACAAAATGAGAACCTCATAGAAGCAATGAAGTGGAGCCTTTAGTTGCATTAATAGCCTTTTAAAAGCAGTCCAGACATTTGTGTGTGAACACAGTGTCGGCCTGACATGAGCGCAGCTGGGATTGTATTCATTGTAGAGTGATTACACAAATTGCACTGACACCTTTTGGCCTCCCGAGTGTTTTTAAAAGGCTTTGCGAATTTTGGTTGATTTATGGGATTGTACAAGTCATGGCAATATGTGTCAGACAGAGTGTCTGTAAATTAACTCTTTTACATTTTTATGCATTTGGCTGGCACATGGTTTAAGTCAGTACAAAGTACAGTACGGTACAAAGTTTTGTTTTTTCTTATCCGTATTTGTTTAACCCGGGAATCAAACCCACAACTTTTGTGTTGCTAGCACGCCTTTGCTTTAATGTTTGTGGATTAAAATTTGCATATCTTAAAACAAGGTTCTTTATGGCTTTTATGTTTGCAGGTGGTGCTGTGCCAGTAACTATAGACTTCACACATGCTGAAATGCTTCAAAATAAGTGAAACTAGAAATTTGCAAGGTGCAGATGTTAAGAAATAATTAACCCAAAAATGAAAATTCCCAGTGAAATAAAAAAAATCTTTTTTTTTCATGAAATATTGCAGCCTTTATAGTAAACAGCTTATCAATGTGAATCATTTCCTTTTACGTACATTCACGTAGCCTCATAATCTTCAGTTAAAATCGCCCTTAAATGACTATCCAGCTCAAATTCATAAAAAAAAATTAACAGTCTTACGTGCTTAACAAACAATTGTAAAATGATTAACAAGATGATAACCCTTTTATCTGATCTGTTTCGACTCTCATATTAAATATGTCAGTTTCGTTGTTTCTTTAGAATCTCATTTTCTGTGTGTGTTTTTCAAGAATAACACAGGGTTGTGATATTTATTTTTTGGTGAACCATTCATTTAACATGGGTCACAAACCTTTGTTGGTACTTATTTGGTGGAGTCTGGGTGGGTTGAATCTTCCAAATCAATGTCATTTTGGTATCAAATAACTCATCTCCAGATTTTATGTCACACCCTGTCAAAAATGTCTCAGTTTAGGGTGAAAGTTTTGAATCCTGTAGAACTTGTTCTCTGTATGTGTTGAAGCGCTGGAGGTTTGCCAGTCCTTGTGTTTCATCAGGTATATTTCCAGGTTAGTCTGCACAGGTTCTCTCTTGTTTTTGACATTATATGCAGCACTGATGTTGATTTGTTTAAATCTTAAATCTGGAATGTTAATCTATACTCCATTGACAGACTGAAAAGTTTGAATGGTTTCAACACTTGTTGAGGAGTCAGGGTACATTTTGGCTGTTTGGAGATCGTTTAGTATAGGGGTGGGCGATATACCTGTAGACACGATTAACCGAGAGAAATTTGTCAACCGATTTTGGACTAACGTCTCTATCGCGGTAGAGATCACATGACGTTGCACGTTACGTAACTACACATACTGCGTATCACTTCGACAATGCCTATAGCTGTGTGCAGCAGCGTGATCTCTACCCTGTGAAAAAACAAATGATGAGGTGGTGTGGTACTGGTTTGGTTATAGAAAGTGAGACGTAGGCACACAAAGTGACAAATTAGCAACACGGCTGTGAAATAAAACTACCGTGTGCTTGTCAAATATGAGTCATGTGTATGTGAGCTCATTTTACTCGATAAGGATCACAGTTTTACCAGATGAACAACGCAATGCGCTTCATGGATATTTGTTTAAAACAATGATCACAGATGATTCCTTTACAAGAAGTCTGACGTAAACAATTGGGAATACATTCATATTTTCTGATTTGTTAAGTTTGTGGACTAAAAGTGTTAATGGATGTTATATATTACGGATGCTCGGAGTCTGAATTTCTGTGTGACACGCAGTTTCATAATACAGGCATGATGAGCTTTTATTAAATGTACATGTTTGGATTTGCGCTCCCGCTGCAAATAATTATATAACTGCTGCTAGAGCATTTAAGAAATAATATTGTTCGGATAAGAAATAATGTTCGGATATTAACAAGAAACCACTTTTTAATCATATATATTGAGGTTAAATAAAGTTATTGAATAAAATAATGCAGAATGATCTCAAACATAGCTTCAATAAAAGAATGAATAAGCTTAAACCCAAAATATGCCTGTCCCGTCCTTGTGAATCGGTTGAGTGCTGGAATAGACTTAAGACACTTTATATTAGTAACTAACTCAAGTAAGTAAAGAACATTAAACATACTAACTCACAGTAAAGAGTATGTTAATTTTTTATTGGATTTTCCTTAAATAAACTAGTATAAACTAGCGATATAAAATTCCTTTTAACGCGATTGAAGATTTTGGCTATATCGCCCACCCCTAACGGATGCTATTCAAGTGCAACCAGTTTATGCAAAAACTCGCATTAAAAAAAATAGTGAAGCATGACCAGGTTCTTCCTGTGTGATTCATGTAAACCTCAGGTAATCTCTGTAACACATGCTAATTGCGCGGTTGATACGCTGACCTCAAACAGTTTAGTGTGGTTTACCGCCACCTGCAAATGCACTATCCGTCAAATTTGCACGCTTTCGATGATCAGTCATGTCACTTCCCCATCGCGGTCTTTAGTGATTCAAACCTGTGTTGAGAGTAGGGTCAGTCAAACATCTGGAGAAGTCGTGAGTATGCGTGTGTCAGGTGGTGGGATTTTCTTAAAAACTCAAGTTTGTTTTGGTGACCCTAGAACGCTCCTCTCTCTCTCTTTCTCTCTTTATCCTTCTCTTCCCAGAATCCTCTGGGCTTGACTGCAGCGAGATGATAACATACAAGTGCTCTTGTTTTATAGGAACATACAGGGATTGATGATGGGGGTTAGACTTGTCGCCATGGCAACAGCACAGTTTCCCAGCTCGGTTCGCCCACGTGGGGTTAGCCGTGTGTGTTGGCCTCTTTCCTCCCCGCTCATAACCGCACGGTCTCGGGACGTTTGTAGCCTAGATTATAGTGACTTTTCTGGCTCGCGCCCTCTTCTGCCGCCTGCACCTCGGGTGTTATACGGGCCACTCGCACTGGGCTGTAGCCCGAGGTGCTGCCGTAGCCTACATCTCAAACCGCTCTAATCTTTCCACTGTTCTTGGAATTATTACTGGGCCTGAAAATTGGCCAGCGAGTACCATGCGTTTTGGGATGCTGTCAGCCCAGTTCCACGTTTCATTAAAGCCTTTTCCCTGGTTAAGTGGTGACCAGCTTCAATCCAACATTGGTATAATTTAGGATTTTTTGAGGTCAAAAGTCAAGATATTTGATGGAGAAGATCTCAATATGAACTCAAACATTTCTTATCAAATGTGAAGTGTGACCACTTGCCTGCATTGTACCGACTGGAGACGGTTATAGCTGCCCCCTTATTTCTAGGTCGCTTCAAAAAATAGAATAGAGAAACATTGGAGTTATGAATATCCCTCGTGCATGCCGTGGAGGAAGTCCGGCTGTTCAGAGGAGCTGATTTAAGTGAATAAAGTAACTGCCTGTACTCTTAAAGAAAGCAAAGAGAGAGAAAGCAGAAGACACAGATAACAGCAGGCGGTTGGACGGCTCTGTGATCTTGTGACAGGGTCACGAGAAATAAATCCAATCTTTTGAATGATTCTGTTGCTTTAAATCAGTCTGTGAAGAGTTTGCACAAAGATCCTTTTACTTCGCTTCATGAATAAGTGTGTTTAATGCACAATAACTGTGTAGTTTATTCATGGTTAAGATTAAACCAAAAAAAAATTAACATCTGCATCCTTAAAGTTGCAATCAATATATTTTTTGGGTTAAACAAAAGTCAGTTATTGTGCGAGTGCGTTGAAAATGTAAGCTTATAACAAAGATACTTACATGAACAAGATGCGCCACTACCGTTGCAAGAAATGGCGAGGAATCCAACGCTCAATATGGCCGCTCTAGCAAAGGAAGTCCCACCTTCCAGTAAAAAAGCCAATCGTCAATCTATAAAGACTGACTTCTCTGGGGCGGAGCTCTCGTGAGGCGATTGCCAGTCTGTGCGCAGGTGCAGTAGATGAGGAGACACCGAAAAAGGTGAATTTTAGCACAATTTAAGCTTAGCAAACCAAAGTTATGATACAGTTACTATCATGTTTAATTATTGATCTGAAATATGCTGTTTTAAAAAGAATTGCTAGCAATTTTAGAAACGTTTGTTTTCCCCTCCAAGTAGATTGTACTTACTATGCCGTAAATAGCTGCTGCAAGTCCTTGCAAACATGGATGCCGAGTGACAGGACATCCGTATACGGACTTTGCTTATAATAATAGTTTTAGATTTTAGCTGTTTTGTGGGAAACATTGCACTATGCACTTGTTCCTACTTTTATTGTTTTTGGTAAATTCCTCTTTATACAAAGTGATTCCCACTCAAGAGATACAAGCGTATTCAAATTTTATTTCATTATTGGAGACAGAATTACACAGACGTTTCGGCTATTGCCTTCTTCAATTATCTTCTTTAATAAAAAAGATAAGTGCGTAAAGTAACTATCAATTTTATTTTTCAAACAGAAATGATAACAAAGAAAACCGTTTGCAGTAGGGCTGCACGATTATGTCAAAGATCCTGTCGATTTCATAGATTTTACTTGGAAGATTTGAAATGTTTTATATAGTGGTAGGCCGTTAACGTGAGACTCTTATCGCACAATAAAATAAATGTCGCCGTTTATCTATTCTCAAAGTTGGGTTGGGAGCCGGGTCTATACTACGCAAGCTATGATGACTTTCACCCTGATATTTTAGCGCGGATGTATAACTAGCTGAATTGCACTGTACCGGGCAAGGACGAGATTTTTCAACTTGCTTGATTCGCGCAATTCGCGTCATTCGCGCCGCCTCATCATCTCATGACCAGGGCTTCATTCGCGTCATTCGTGCCGCCTCATCATCTCATGACCAGGGCTTCATTCGCGTCATTCGCGCCGCCTCATCATCTCATGACCAGGGCTTCATTCGCGTCATTCGTGCCGCCTCATCATCTCATGACCAGGGCTTCATTCGCGTCATTCGTGCCGCCTCATCATCTCATGACCAGGGCTTCATTCGCGTCATTCGCGCCGCCTCATCATCTCATGACCAGGGCTTCATTCGCGTCATTCGCTCCGCCTCATCATCTCATGACCAGGGCTTCATTCCCGTGATTCGCGCCGCAAGTAGGTCTATCTCGTCTTTGCATTGACTTAACATGTAAATCACTCGCGCTTGACGCGCCATTCGCGTTTGGTCTGAACACAACATAACGTTACTGAGAAATTACCACATCAAACGTGACGTGCTAACATGGATGCAGCTTTGAAGTCGCCGGGTTGCTTCAGGGAAAATTTATTTTTATGAAGCTTCCCAATGGAAACCTCGACAAGACTAAGGTTGTGTGCACCTTGTGCAATGTGGAATTGGTTTAAAAAAAAAAACTTTGTCTCAACAGGAAGTGGTCTAGCTTTAGTTGAAACCATTAAATTTTATTGGCACCTAATGTATTATGGCTCCTGTATGACATATCGCTTGTTGCACCCTAACTCTTAGTAAGTTGCTTTGGATAAAAGCGTCTGCTAAATGACTAAATGTTAATGTACTGTAGGAGCTCTTCCAGTCTCAAGTACCACCTAAACGCAAAGCATCCCTTAGCTAATGCGGAAGTAAACACAAGTACATCTTATTGAACATAATTTATTTTCATCACCAATTATCATAGTAGAACAGCTTTCTCAAGGAGTTTGTGATGCATTTTGGAAACAGGAGATGAGCCCCTGGTCTAATGCGCCACCTGGCTTGAGACACCCGTTCTCAAAGACTTACTTTTAGTCATTATTTGGGTAGCACACATATTCTGAATGCCTTCGGTAGAATTAAAATGAGCCATTTTAATCTAGATTAATTCCATTCCACTAGTTTTATAACTTTCTGTAAAGCAGATGCATGCCATATTCTTTTTTATAAACATCCCAAACTAAATAACATAATGTAAATAACAAATTATTATTACAAATAAATATGGAAATAAATATGCAGTCCATGAAAAATCCAAACGAATAGCTAAAGGACATGTCAACGTATTAATTCCCTGATTCACCACTATGTCCAACACACTGCCGAAACACACAGAAATAGCTCAAATGGACAGTTGTAATTGAGGCTTTTGCTAATTATGTAATCGTTTTACCCGTAATTGTAAACCAGATTTGTTTTTTGATTAATTGTGCAGCCCTAGTTTGCTGCTTTTAACAAAATAACATTTATACATCTATGTGCTTGATATTTTTATTGTTTTTACATATATAAAGCATATTGTTGATGTTGGTTTGTAAGACAGGGTTTTTCCTGGATGGAGAAATTCAGACTCTCGCCAAAACTGTGTCAGTGTCTTCACAAGAAATTCTGCGTGCATTTAACAAACTGTCATTTGTTACTGCAGTTGCGACATTATGCCACAGTGGTGGCGCTGTTTCATTATCAGCACACTGAGGCGGGAAAAAGAGTTACAGAACAAGAGCTGGCTGTGTTTCAGGGCTGTTTGTTTTGCATTCAAGTACGTTTCATTTCTTGAAATGTCTTAAATTAACATAACGTCTATCATTGTAATGTCTTTAGCTGTATAGTTGGATTGTTGAATCAGCGTATACTGTACACAGCAAGTTCGCCATTATGAATGCACATTGCGTTCAGAACGACTCGCACACGAATGACTCATTTGAACCGATTCATTTAAACTATTGAATTTTTCAGTCACTAGCGAATATAAGAGATCGTTGAATCATTTAAAGTGAACCACGTAGAATGCAAGATGTGAATGAGCTTTGATAATTTAGTAGGACTGGTTAATTCAGGTTGCTATTGTGGGATGAAAAGTTAGTTGAAAATGATAAAAAAAAGGTTCATTTGATTAAAAAACATTTCTGTTTGATTTGATACAACTTGAAATTTTGATAGTTTTATATAACTTGATAATTGTCATTTCCATCTAATTTTATAAAAATTTTAATATGTCAAAGTCACTTTGGTTATGGCACTTAAAGGTACGGTAGTATGTGTGTGTGTACAAGATCAGGACGACATCATCTCCTCCTCATTTTGAGCAAGGTAAAAACCCTAATATCGAGCAAATTGATATGGAAATGTAAACTGTTTTCTGTAAAGTCTCATTAACGTTGGGAAATGTCTGTTCTGTTGTTAGCAAGTGATCGCCAGATGAGCGATTATATCACTTAATACTGCAGCATGTGTGTTATTTTGGAGTGCTCAGTACGTACAGTAGTGTACAGTATTGCTACGCAGCATTTCTGTAATGGAAACTACATTCATATTTATTGTTCTCTCTGTAAACAAACTGTGAGGAGGGGCTTTGTTGCTACAGCAGCCAAAAGCATTGTCAGTAAGTGAACATACGTGTTTTTTAATCCGAGCAATGTAAATATTTACTTTCAATGTATGATGCACATTACAGTCCTAGTTGAGGAAGAGAAGGATTGGTGTAATAATGGCACATGTGTGTGTTGCTTTTTTATGAACACAACTCTCCATCCCAGTGTTTTGAGTCAGAGTTATGGGTAGTAAAGGGAGAGAGGAATATCATTCTTTATGTATCCTGAAGCGATATTATTTATTATGTAACTAAACTAAATGAGCCGTTTGTGAATGTACTGTAAGACCTTAAAACAGATGAAGATGAAACAATTGAGATATTGTGATCTTAATTTCCAATAGAATTGCTCAATGAAAACAAAACAACAAGATAGTCAAGGTAGATATTTCGCCAAACAGACTTGGATCTTGTTCTTATTTTGATGAACTTCCTGTCATAAGCCAGCAGTCTTTTGGCATTAATGCATCACTATATTTGGAAAAGATGTTTTCGGGATCGGGAAAATCCCCTTTTCACATTGCCATTCAGCCCTCGGGATACTTCTTGGTTGTATGGGAAACAAAACTGCATGAAATGTATTTGTATTGTGTGTCAAATTGCATAGAAAACCATAAAAAGTACTAGACCTGATTACAGGACCCTTTTATAGCTTGAGATTTCGGATCAGTGACGATATTTAATAGTGATCTGAATTTGCATGAACCCACAGAGAAAACAAAAACAATCAAACGTTTAGTTTCTCTTCAGGAATATTAAAGCTTTAAACAGTAAAACTTGACATATTTCTTTGTGAAAATGTAAAGATGAGTAAGCCGACTTAATGAATTTCGAATAATTCATTTTTTTATATGCAAATGATTCAGATTTGCAGGGTTTTTTACATGAACATGTTTGTTTTTGCCGTAATAGGAAATGAAATTCCTCATGAAACGGTAATAAAAACTAGTTTGAGAATAAAGAGATAAATTTCATTTTTTGTTGTTTGTAGATATGAAGTGTCATATCGAGCTTTTAAGAAATCGCAGATTTTGACATACAACATTCTTCATTATTTACTCTTACCACATTTTTTACTTTTGCGAAACTTTAGAGGTCCAATGTGTATTGTTTTGGAGGCTGTTGAATGCAATATACATAACTATGTGTTCAGAGGTGTATAAAGTCCTAACATAATGAAGCGTTACGTTTTTATTTCCTCAGAATGAGCTATAGACTGATTTCACGCCATGTTGAGTGGGGTTGTAAGAATACCGGAAGGCTAGATAGACTGCAATGGTTTGGACTACCATCAGGTGTCTGTTACATGAATAAACAAATAATACGTTTAAAAACAACGTTAGATTGGCTCTGGGTTTGCGAATGAAACCCGTTTATGGCAGTTTAAACGGTCACTAATATGGGATGGTATGGCTTAAGTGGTCAAGTAAAACAGCTATGTGACCTGCTATGTGAGCCAATGGATGTAATTCCAAACCTCACCGCTAGACTTCATACACTGGACCTATAAATGAGATATTTGCAAGAACAATACATCAACTAACAGTGAAAAGGTTCACAAGCCATAACAAGACACCATAATATCATAGAGACTTTTGCAAATACAGCAAGTATCCGCCCACCTTAGCAACCCCATAGAAACACACTAAAACCACTTTAAACACTGTTTTGTGGCAACAGGTTTTGTACACACAAACATAACTAGCATCTTAAGATGATAATTATTTTTTTAACCAGTTAGAACTGATTAAGCTTTATTTGTTGGTTGGTTAAACACAAAAACAAGAACAGACATGCATGTGTCCGTTTCCAGATCGATTGACCGCTGGGGTGATGAAGGGCTCCTCTCATTCTGAAGTATCGGTCGTCCTTTGAAATACTCACACTCAGCTGGTCACAGACTGGAGTGTTATGTAACGATGGAGCGAGAGAGCTTTTAATCATGTGTAAAGTATACAGAGTCAGGAAGCTTTCGCTTGTGAGGATTGTGGGTTAGTTTGACTGATGGAAATTGCTAGAGTCGTTCACCAGAAACATTCTGTGCGTCTCTTCATTGATATATGATTCCTAATAATGATTTACTGAATGCTAGCATTGTTTATTCAAATTAAAAAGACTTCAATCTAAACTGTGGTATAAAACAGACGTACACTAATAAATATATTTTATTACTGTCCTTTGATTGTTGTTAATAGTTGGAGATCCTTTAAAGTCCCTGATGCTCGTGACACATATGAACGATAGTGTGTGGTTTGTTGAGAAATGTGTGACATTACTACTTCAATCTGGCAAAAATAAATCACAGTGTTGCATTGTAAGAATGCACTGTGAGACTTCATACATATAAAAACGGGGACTGGTATGTTAATTATTAATTTTAAAGAACGTTTGGGCATACCAACATGGCGGTAGCTTCAGAGAAATGACGTCATGTGCAATCCATTCATTTATGTAGATCAGTGCTTGGGACCATGAGAAGCAATACCATAGCAACCATCCAGTGCACCTTAGCAACAATATAGCGACACAGGGGCATCGTGGCAGAGTTTTTCAAGGGCAAGGATGATAAAATACAAATTGCATGTATTTCTCATTTTTTCTCCAATGGATCCTGAGATTATTTATTGTATTATAGCGCCCACAATGAATCACACATGTAGATTGTGGAATTCCAGCGATTCAGCACCTTTGTGTAGTTGTAATAAAACTCATTCGCACACAGGAGCGACACAAGAGCATGTCGTCATCCAGTTGTCTATCTGTGCTCTTGATCCAGGCGTCCTCACCTTTGATCTTTCTGTCCCAGGCACGGGTGAGAGCGGCAAGAGCACGTTCATCAAACAGATGCGCATCATCCACGGCACCGGATACACGGATGAGGACAAGCGCGGTTTCACCAAGCTGGTGTATCAGAACATCTACACCTCCATGCAGTCCATGATCCGTGCCACAGAGACCCTGAAGATCGGATACAAGTATGAACAGAACAAGGTGAAAACGCTTGAGTATTTAGATTGTGACGAATCAGTTAAATGTATTCTGATTGTTAAAAATTTTAAGTAAACAACACCTAAAACATGCAGGGCTGTCATGATTATGAAATTTGGCGGACGATTAATCGTCTATCAAATAATTGCGATTATGCCGAATTGATTATCTGTTTTAAGACTTTGACAATATAACTATTAATGACAATTATTATTTTTAATGAAGAAAATATGTATTTGAGAAATAACTCGTATTATTTACTATAGAGTGACTTTAACAGAGAAGTCTATCTTGAGCACTAAATAATGAGGGTCTTGCTGTGTAGGTTCAGCAAGTCTGGAAACAAAAAAATACAAAACTAACACAAAAATTCAAATGTTGGAGAAATGTTATATGAATGTAACAGTGAGTGCAGATCAAGGACAGTGGGTGTAAAATCATCAGATTACCCTTGTTTTCTAAAGATTTACAATAATTGCGGTTGTCTGAAATAATTGTGACGAGACGATTATTTATAATTGTGACAGCCCTGCTAACACAACTCCTAATCTTAAATAACTTCCTTGAGTCTACTACCTACAAATAAATGAAGCAGAATATAAATCTACCTTTTTATTGTCTATTTAATACATTTGTCTGCTGTAATACAGTATGGTACTTAATTTTGATTGATTTGATTTATGAATTGACAGGTTGAATACCCTGAATGTGGTGGTTTTATTTTTTGGTCTATGGTTTCAGTTTTCTAGTCTATTTGAGAAACAACATGAATGCAGATAAAATTCTAGATACAATTATTTGCAGACTTCGGATTTAGGGACAGATCATCTAAAAATAAAAATTCTGTCGTGATTTATTCACCCTCAAGATTTTCTTTTTATCCGATGAACACAAAGTATTTGGAAGAATGCTTTTAACAAAACAGTCACGAGTCAAAGGTGCCTCAGAACGGGTTGCTTTCCTACAATTTATTTTTAGAATACAACAATACAAAAGTATTTTCCTACGGTGGGTGGTCAAGAACTGTTTGGTTTCAGGCATTCTTCCAAATATTTCATATTTCATATTTTTGTTCATGAGAACAAAGAAATTTATACAGATTTGAAGGTGAGTAAATAATGACAGAATTTTCATTTTTTGTGAACTGTGTATATTAAAATGTGTTTGACTAGAAAAGACGTTGTTTATTTTCTAGATTAAAATTGTTTACATCATTTCGTCACATGTAACATGTTTCTGAGAAAACTAAATAACAGGCAGATGTGTCATTCAGCTCAAGCATTTGTGTGTGAATGACTCTCGTAGTGTAAATTTATTCAACAGCGCTCTTAACTCGCCTCATTCACACATAAAAATGAATGCTGTATTGTAAATACATGTTATACTTTGACGTGTTTTCTTTACATATAATTCATATGTCAAGCATACTGCTGACACGGTTGTCAGTTTGTTAAACTTGTACTGTAGGTATACCATCATGTGTCAGTATGTTCCTGTTCCCTTTGTCTTAAACTGTCGCTTTACTCTGAATGGCAGGCGAACGCTATGTTGGTGAAGGAGGTTGACATTGAGAAGGTGATGTCGTTTGAACAGCCCTACGTCAGTGCCATAAAGATGCTGTGGTCAGATCCGGGCATTCAGGAGGCTTACGACAGACGCAGAGAGTACCAGCTGTCAGACTCCACCAAATAGTGAGTGTTCAAATGCCTCATGCTTCAAGTAAAACACACGGTATTCTGTCAGATCGTCATTGATATTCTTAACATTTAGACAAACGCATGTCACATTGTCACTGTTTTGTGACCTGGTAAGTTCTCAATGGGTTTGTGTCTGTCTCTCAACCCATTAACACACTGTGATGCATGAAGCTTTAAATTGGTCATGGGAGGGTCATGTGAATCACACCCCCTGCTGGTTTGATAGGGTAATACATCACTAATCACACATTCGATAACTGAATAACTGAATGAGTTAGGGCTGCAACTAACGATTATTTTAATAATCGATTAATCTGTAAAAAAAAATCTGATTAATCGATGAATCGGATAAAAACGTAAACCAAGAAAAGCATTCATTTCCAACCCTTTATTGAAAAACAGAACTAAAATCTTTAGAAACTGCACAAACATGTTGCTCCTTGAACATCCCTGAGCTGTTATAATAAGAATAAAAAATAAAAATGGACTAACACAAAAAACATACACATGTATGCTTTACATCTGCCAAATATATAGACTTTTTTTAAATAAAGTGCCACCTGAGCTGCCAGAACAATAAATAATTTATAATAAATTAAGAACAATACAAATCAGAAAATTTGACAGGATTTGTTTGAATGTCAGAACTTGTTCTCTACACTACACTGCAGACGCACACACTCGCAGATGCACACACTCGCAGACGCACACACTTTTGCAGACGCACACACTCACAAACTCTCACACTGACACACACACACACACACTCTCTCTTGAAGCTTATTCATTAAATTATTACTATCATTGTAGTAAGTGCAAGCTTCATTTATACACCACATTTTAACAAAGCTTAAGATGACCGAGTGCTATAAAAGAACTTTAAAATTAAATTAAAAAGTACAACACACGCAAATATATTTGTCAATAATAACCTATATGTGACAAAGCACAGAATATACACTGGAAAACACTCCAAATATCAAAAAAATCTTAAATCAAGATTCATTTACTAGACACATGAAATAGCATAAGAAATGATGTCTTGTTTTCTGAAAAAACACCTCAAAATGAAGTGATTGTTTGCTTAAAACACGCAAAATGATCTGCCAATGTGGTACTCAATTAATTTTCTCAGGCCATTTTTCTTGTCTACAAGTAAGAAAAGCTGTTTTTGCAGTGTAGCTATACATGACAACAGGTTGATAAATGAATGGTTCAAAAAAGGCTAGTGAATAAAAACGTGTCTTTATTCTTGCAATGCAAAGTGCAAAGTAACTATACCACCCCTGCTTTACTACTGTTATTAACCAGCTAATGCTAACTTGTCATGCTTGTCAAGCTGGATAACGAGTAAACATCCGCACCAGGGACATTACGTTCTTCACTTCAAAACGGAACAAAAGTACGATTCCGTAATGACTTAACCTGCTGTTGAACTCCCTTCCTCCTCATCAAAGACTACCACATGTTTGCGTTTCAGGTGCTGGATCATTGCCGTGGTGCTCCCGTGCCATATCGCTTTAGCATATTTTGCAGTTAACACACTTTTTCTGTTTATTTAGTGTGAAATGATCCCACACATTGGATGACTTTGGTCGCGCGGATTTCTCTGCCTCCGCCATGTATCATCCTCCGCTAGTTTTTTTTTATTTTTGCTCCGCCCTGTCTATGAGGCGCCGAACTCTGCTAGCATCAGTGCGCGAGAGAGACCGAGTGTGTTCACTCCGCTCCGCGCTCAAATAAAGTTTTTTTTTATTATCAAACGTCTCCGTGACGCGCGACACAACGAATCGATTATGAAATTCGTTGCCAACTCTTTTAGTAATCGATTTTGATCGATTAAATCGATTCGTTGTTGCAGCCCTAGAATGAGTTAAGATGCAAAACCCGCTAAAAAATCATCTCCGTCAAAAATGAGATAACGATATGTGAATGCTCACCAGGCACATTATACGTCACGTATAGAGACAGTTCACCCCCCAAAAAAATCTGTCATCATTTACTCACTAAATCTGTATAAATCTCTTTGTTCTGTTGAACACAAAAGAAGATATTTTGAAGAATGTAGAAAAGCAAACAATTCTTGGGCACTTTTGACTACTTTTCACTTCCCCCCCTACGGTAGTCAATGGGTCCAAACACTGTTTTGTGACCAACATTCTTCCAAACATCTTTCTCTGTGTTAGCAACGAAATGTACAGGTTTGGAACGACTAGTGAGTGAGGAATTCATGAAATAAATTTTTTGTGAACTATCGCTTTAAATAATATATATTTAAAACCTGCTAAATACCAAACTCTGCCCGGTCCGAAATACTTGGTATTTCTGAAAGTTAATGTAGGGGCTTGATGAAAATTGCTTTCTTTAGACCTAAAATCATCTGACGGATTTAGAGGGTTTTGAACTCTTCATATACAGCTGCGGAAAAAATTTAAGAGACCATTTCAAAAATATTTTATCAGTATCTGAATTTAAGTATGTGTTGAGGTAAACGTATAATTTTTGTACGTTTGTATAGAAAATGAAAACTGGAGAAACTGGTGAAAATTACAGACATTTTTTTCAGACCACAAGCACTGCAAAGAAAACAAGCTCAGCAATTTAAGCAATACAACGGTCATATTATTACATGTATAAGGGGGAAAATGTGATAACCTTGACTTTCATCACAGTTTTCATGCGGCTTGGCATGCTGTCAGTTTTTCACATGGCTTTTGTATGACTTCATGTCACATATGAGCTTTGATTTTATTAAAATTCAAAAGACACTCAACTGAATTGATCACAATATATCTAGAAATGCAGATTAGATATGTTAAAACTATATAAAATGACGTCTTATGTTTAACAACGTTTACACCTTTGTGTAAAAATGTCACATTTAACTAAATGGGTAACTACAATAAAATAACTGAATCGGTTGAATTATTTGAGACGGGTTCATTCGCGTGAACTTGTCAAACCAATCGTGTAATAAGGTTAAAAAAAAGTAAGGAAGAAGGCGGGAACCGGCAAACATTTAATAAATGAATGACAAAGTAAAAAGGTCTTTGTGACCACAAATCGGTTCACTCACATTTCCAAAGCAAGCTGTCTGTTTATATCCCCTTTTATCATGCGTCTCGGGTGGACAGCACTTCATACAAATAAAGAGCGTTACGCTGTGTGTGTGTCATGTTCGGAGAGGATCAGAGATGCATACGGCCACATCACATTTATAGTGTGAATTCTAACATGCTGTAATGTGTGCCTGAAAACACTGAAGGCCAGTTCACTCATAGAGCATCAATCACAAGGGTTTTGTCTTTTATCGAGACTTAAATTCACATTTTTAAAGACAACACAGTAATATTCTCAGTTTGTAGTCATTCAGAAAAAAATTCCTGGGTAAATCTTATTTAAAAAAAGAAATGCATTCATTAATTATTTGTTTGTGTGAGAACAGCTGAGGATTTATAGGTGTGTATGTGATGGTGTTCCAACATTTTTTGCATTCAGATGCGATTTTTGCTGAATCATTAATATTTAAAGGGACAGTTCATCAAATAAAAAAATTCTGTCGTGATTTATTCGTACTCAAGTTTTTCTTTGTCCAATGAACACAGGGAAAGATATTTGGAAGAATGCTTGTAACCAAACAGTTTCGAGTCAAAAGTGCCTCAGAACGGTTTGCTTTCCTACATTCTTCAAAATATCTTCTTTTGGGTTCAATAGAACAAAGACATTTATGAAGCTGTTTTTCCTACTGTGGGAGTCAATGGTGGTCAAGAACTGTTCGGTTTTAAGCCTTCTTCCAAATATCTTTCGGATCTTTGTTCATGAGAACAAAGACATTTATACAGATTGAAGGTGAGTCAACAATGACACACTTTTCATTTTTGGGTGAACTGTTCCTTTAACAGTTTTAATATTTAAGAAATTGGTTGATGTTTCGAGATCTCATTCTTTATTCATTTTTCCCTCAAATAAAAATGGCATTTAAAACTTAACAACTTTTTATGTCTAAGATAACAAGCAGACACCATTTGCTAAAATAAAGGTTGTGTGACAAGGATCTTACTGTACTATTACTGTACTAGACTACTGACATTTGAAATGTTTTTGTTATATAATGCATAATGCATACTGTTTTATATACTTATAGTTTTTTTTGTAGTGTAAACTTTGCAGTAAAGCAGTACACTGTATTTGAACATAACCAAAGATTACCTTATACGTTGAGTTTGACCACACAACGTTTCTCTTCAATATTTAGCTTTTGTGTTGTTGTCATACTAGACATGCATAACATAATGACTATGCTCATAGATCAACTATCATGTGTTTCTGTCTCTTTTTCTGTAGTTATTTGTCTGATATGGACCGTATCGCTGAGCACGGCTACCTGCCCACCCAGCAGGATGTGCTGAGGGTTCGAATCCCGACCACAGGCATTATCGAATACCCATTCGACCTTCAAAGCATCATTTTCAGGTAGAGGACGCCAACCAATTATTCATCATCCTTTCTGAAATTTAGGAGCTGAACTAGAATCACCTTTTCCCTGGAGAATGTAGGTTGGGAATGAGAGATATTAATGTTTTCCATCAGTTCCTGAGACGACTTTCTAGCACGTGACCTACGAAGAGGAAATCACACAGTCATCCCAAGTTTTTGTACTTTTTTTGTCTTTATTGACCCATTGGAAATTTTGCGTTATGGACGTGACATAAAAATGCTCAGAGAATGAATTTGTTACAAATATATTGAACCATCTGTTCATATTTTACTAAACACTTGTTGATCGTATAAACATAAAAAAGTCAGTCTATGAACAAATTTAAAAAAGAGAAATAAACATGCGTTATGGATGTAACAAAAAAAGGACGTGTTTTTTGGGAGACCACAAACTTTGTATGATTTCTGTAAAATAAAAAGGCACAATCTTGAAGCAATAATACCCAATTAATAGAGAAGGGATGACTCTTTATAGAACATGAAATAGTTATTTCGTTTTTATTTCATGTGTCCATTTATGAGGAATGTGAAGCGACAATCCTGAAAATGGCTCTTACCCGACTATGAAAAATCATGCCCTAAAAATTAAAACATATGCTTCACAAATTTGAATGGAGATCTCACATGGCTATTTGAACCACCAAATGTTAATATCTGTGCTGTTACCAAAGTACAAAACGGTTGGTTAAAACTTTATTTTTTCATGGTAATGTTGACATTTTCAAGGAATTGCCCCCATGTAAACTCACAAAACGGTTTTCATCTAGCCAGGACTATATTTGCCTGAAGGTTATTGGTACACTTAAATCGGCCTCAAACAGAAAAGAGCAGACCTTTATTATGATAGATTTTGCGAAATATGATATCATTTTTTGAATGGCTTGTATCCATCAGGTAAATGGGACAAACTATGCTTGAAGTTTTTGAAGCATTCATCACCTCGCGTGGTTTTCTGTTTTGACAAAATAATTTTCCCTCCGCCCCAGTTTTCAGCATCACTTCTGTGTGTCTGACCATAGAAAAATTCATGGAAACGGAGGAGATTATCCTCTCTGCCATATTGACTCAATAAATGATTACCATCAGGTCTGTGGTTTTTAATCTCGGTAGAACTCTTAAACCCTCACGATGCTCGCGTGGAGCTTGTGGGAAGAGTAAATCCCAGAGTTTTGAGTGGAGGTGCGGTCACATCACATACACACGGACGCCTCTCGCAGACTCGCACCCTTTCCCCTGTCTCTCTACCCGTTTCTGTCTGTCCTCTTGCCAAAGTCGGCTGGTGAGTACAGAGAGACTGTGAAAACTCGTCCTACATTATGAGCTCGTGTATACAGAAGTAGGTCACCAAGCCCCTGGCCGAAGGAAATGAGGACGTTTCTATCTGAAGGAACTTTATTTTGAGCAGCCAATCCTACAGGGCTTCATTAATCAAAAGGCTCCTCTGTGAACTGCTGGCTCAGGTCTGAAGCCCACACGCCATCAGGAGGCGCTGTGGCTCTTTAACTACTGATACTGCCGCTCTTTATGGACATAATATAATATTCTTACAAATGCTTTTTTTGTAAAGTGATTTTATTAAGCCTCTTTGAATTCCTCTCAAAGCTGAGCTTCAGTTACACAACAAGCACAACTACACAACTGCAATACATCTTTAGTAATGAATAAATAGTTTAAATAATGGTGAAGGCATCCATTATTGGAGGGCAAACGTTTTGTCCATTACTGTAATTAGGAAACCGGTCTGTTTAGTTATTCTTTTATAAAGAACGTTAAGAATCATTTACACAAGTACTATCTTTCTCTCTTAGAATGGTTGATGTCGGGGGTCAGAGGTCAGAGCGCAGGAAGTGGATACACTGTTTTGAGAATGTGACGTCCATCATGTTCCTGGTGGCTTTGAGCGAGTATGATCAGGTTCTGGTGGAGTCGGACAATGAGGCAAGTCTCCCTTTAATAACATCTAATAATAATCCTTTATTTTACCTCAACACAGATGATAAGATTAATAAGTTTAAGGTTGATGAGTGATAAGATTGATAAGTGAGTTAACAAGTTAAATGATAGAAAATAAATTATATATGACATGTATGCACCTTATAGGCCCTACAATTCCTCGTAAAAATGTCAGAAAATTACTATAAAATTTATAGAAATGGAAAATGAATTTTTATAGAAAATTGATTATATAGCACTTGTACTTCATACTTTTGTTCTGAGAATATTGTTGGAAATGGCCTTTTTAAAAAAGCATTTTGTATTCATTGATTGATATGATGACACATTTCAGTCAAAAAGCAAACAAAAATTGTTTGTTCGTGTTGGTGAATCCTTTATCAAAACAAGTGTTTGATCTCTTTATTCAGACAATGATGATGCTCTCATTCTCTTCAGAATCGTATGGAGGAGAGCAAGGCTCTGTTCAGGACGATAATCACATATCCATGGTTCCAAAACTCCTCCGTCATCCTCTTCCTCAACAAGAAGGACCTGCTGGAGGAGAAGATCTCTTACTCGCACCTGGTCGACTACTTCCCTGAGTTTGATGGTATGTCTGCTTCTGGTATTACAACGAAATACAATTGTATCAATTATCTAGACCGGTTGCATATAAGAAACAAAGTGAATAAAAGATTTTGGACTTCTTTGATGTGTTTGAAGGGTCGGGATTAGGGGTCGACCGATATGCGTTTTTCAGGGCCGATGCCGATTATTTCCATGTGAATTAGACCGATAACCGGTATTTTGAACCGATATATATATGGTGTAAAAACGTAAATTTATATAAAAATTAAGAACACAGGCTCTGAAACATTTGAAACATTTTTAATTCTGAATGAAAAATCTTAATCATAAAACTTATATTAATAATAACAAAAGAAAGAAGGGAGCACCCAGCAGAATTCTGTGAACATTTGATCTGATGACTTAAACATTGCATACAATACTAGAACTATTCAATAAATAATTTTGCTCATCATTGGATTAACTAGCACAATTTGAATTTATATAATAAGTGTAAATAATTTAATTGCCTTCATAGCTATATTGTGTATGTTGTTGAAAAGACCGCAAATGTTTTCATGAAGTTATAACATTAAAAGCATATTTTAGGCACACTTAGTAAGTACATTAGCCTATTCCTTGATTGAATTGTCGGCAACACTGGCATCTAATCACACCCATGTGTGTCTCTGAACATTTACGTGTATAATAACTCGATCTAACATTTGTCGCGAGCAGCTTGAGATGTGGAGTCTGTGTGTGTGTGTGTGTGTGTGTGTGTGTGTGTGTGTGCGTGTGCGTGTGCATGAGAGCGCTCTGACTGAAGACCGACCATTCAAGTTCTTTATGCTTTAAAATGGCTTGTATTTTTTAAATGCCCTAACTTAAAATGACGTGCAAAACGCCAGCTCGATCAATTAAAAGAAACGCGTGTGCAGTGTGCTGCTCGCTTGCAGAGCAAAATCATTGTTATACTATGGATGTGAATTATATCTACATGATAATAATGCGTAAATTCTGCGGAACCTGCAGGAAACCCGCAAAGCTGCTCCGAAATTCAGGCACTAATTATATTGAAGTGTTTTGCATCTTCAGTGTAGTGGATTGAGATTTATTTCAACGTCTGATGCTGCGTTACCTCAGAGAGTATGAACCCGAAGCAGATCCAGTTAGTAAGTGCTTTCGGTGTTAGAGTGAAAAACACTTTCTGTTCCGCAGCCTCCCGCTTTTATTGGCCGGACTCGTGACTTAGTCTCAACAAATCAGAGGGGCAGTGGGCGGGCATTACTCTAGGCAAAAAACTAGAGTGACGTGTTCCGACTGCTCTCACTAAATCCTTGGCTGCATCAGAGCCAAATAGCGCATTTCAAAATCAAATGAATTTATTGGCAAATCGGCCTTGAAAATGACCGATATCCATAATCGGCTAAATCCTTGATATCGACGCCAATAATCGGCCAATTCGGTAAATCGGTTGACCACTACACTGAAAAAAATAACAAGTAAATTCTACACAATTTTTCTTTTGCAAGTTTTTCCACTCAGGTTTTATAAGTAAATGTAATTCTTGTTAAATTAAGTAAAACATGCTTAAGGAAGTTGAGTAAAATTAACATAGGTAATAAGTACATATAATTTGGCCTTTTAAATTTTGTTGAGTAATTTTTACTCATGTACCTGATGTAATATATTGATATAATTAAGTAAATTTTATTTCTCTTTTAATTGAATTTTACTGGTTTTGTTTAGTGTTGTTAATTATTTTTAGTCAAATAAAATAAGTCACTGTTGCAACAAATGTGCAATCAATAGTTATTTATTGAGAGCTTTTTTATACGAAATAACACGCCGTTACAGAAATTGTAGATCTTAAAGATCCATAACAATCCTTAAAATCAATGCATATAGACATTTGAACAGGTCAAGCAAGAGTAAACATATGTGTGAAAATAAAACCTTTGCTCACATATTGTAAGAATCTAGACATTTGCAAAGACCTAAAGCATATAAAATGTACATGCAAAATCTAAAAAGTGTTTTTCAGATTTGACGGATACTGTGGATCAGGGGTGTCCAAAGTCAGTCCTGGAGGGCCTGTGTCCTGCAAAGTTTAGCTTCAACCCTAATCAAACACACCTGAACACCTAATCAAGGTCTCACAAAGCAGACTAGAAACTTCCAAACAGGTGTGCGGAGCCAAGTTGGAGCTAAACTCTGCAGGACACAGGCCCTCCAGGACCGACACTTGAAACCCCTGCTGTAGATTGAAGGCATAAAACAGTCCCATCAGAAGAGCACAAGCTTTTGCAGTATTTTCACACTGTGTTAGGACCTTGCTTCCTTCTAGAAAAATGGACGTGACTGGCTCATCTCCGTTTCCATGGGCTAGAATTTTCATGACATCCTGAGTGAAGTCTTCTTGATTGCCAACCTTGCAATCCAGGAGGATGAGGGGAAAGAAGAACATTTAAATGTTAAATGCATAACAGGAATTGGGAACCACTGCCATAGAAGGGTTGGAATGACAGTAAAATTGATAAAATATTTATCTCTTTAAGTCTGAATCTTTACACTGCTTATGTGGCAGGAAATGTATATCTAAAAGGTATAGTTCACCCAAACATGGACATTTGCTGTTTATTTACTCACTCTCAGTTCTCCAAGACATTGGTGTTTCTTCAGGTGTCTCATCTTTTGGCAGGGCAAACAAAGAGTCTTTCTATTCGCAACGATACACACAGTGTCTCCGCGACATGGCTGCGGCGGTGACGATACAATTTGATTTACAAGTACGTCCACTATAGTTCCGTTTAGATTTGGGCGATCTTAGTCAGGTCATACCACGAAATTATGTAGATTATTGGGGGTGTGGTTACACAAGGCATTTCAGGCAGGTCTGGGTGAGAGTTCGCTTTTATATAAAAATGCATCTTTTGTTCCGACACTTACATTTTTGCAATTTTATGTGTCTAATACATGAATGTGCAACTTATAACACACCAAACTGATCCAAACTGCTACATTACAAGACAACTGCCAATCATCCCAGTTTAATATTGAATGACACCGCTCTATAGGGCACACATTTCAGGTGTAATCTGCACATTTGGCAGAGCCTGTAGATTATAACATTGTTGTAAGAACCGTTCAGTTTCCTCCAAAGACAAATAAATTCGCTGCACAAGACGTCAATATGTGACCAGGAACTGTGGAGATTACTGCTGAATATATCTGCTTTAAGAACACTCTAAAAGGCAGAACCTGCAAACTTGCACTATCTGAATCACTGGGGACTGCGGTTTTAGCTAAAAATCTTCTTCTCTGTTCTCTGAGGGTGAGCAAATGAACAGCAATTTATTTTTTGGGGTAAATTTACCCATTAATATGTCTGGGACTTACATTGCTGTCTTTGAATAGGTTGTCTGGCAAATCTCCAAGATATAAGATATACTATGAGACTGCGGATTACTGCGTCTTCTTCCAGAGAAATGGCAGTAATTCTACGGAATTCCTCTTTTACCTGTGAAGACATAATACAATTTTTGTTAAATAATCTCTTTATATGAACACCAAAGAAAAACCTTCAGTTCAGTTCAGTCATACTAAAAAGTTTGATTAATTTACTGTACCCCAATGTGTACTGAAGACAAAAATGAATTGTGTTTGGTCCCTTTCAAGTGATCTGGAACAAGTATAACACACTGGACAGGATCCACATGAGAGATATAATCTGCTATTAAGGAAACATAAAGTAATTAGTAAACTGTAAAATACTATTTTAAACAAAATATTCATATTTGAATTCACATCACTGAAACAAATATGGCTAAACAAAAGACTCTGTGTGTTTTACGTTATTTGCAGCACCCAGAATGAGATTACACATACAAACGTGATAAAACGAAACCGCAATCTATAATGACATGTTCAAATCCGACGAACTATTTTTAACATCATACGCGAAAAGAGATTATAACCGCCATTTTAAGCATCATGCCTCGCGCCACTCGCATCTGGTGTAGATGTGGTCTTGTATGACTGTCGAAATACGCGTCACATTTCTTCATTTAAGAATGCACAAGCATACAAAACAACAACAGTTATCAAACAAAAATTTATATCAAGGGTCAAGTCAGACGTTTAAGGGTTTTAGACGTATTCATGAACAACTTTTTTAATGTCGTATATCACGTGTCAAATCACACATTCAAGGTTACACTTTACGTATTACTTAAACGGTTTCAAGATGTCGTGAAACGTTATAACGGATATATCGTAAGAATCCCTGCATGACCATACAACATACGTATATCGCATAACATCTAATCGAACAAAACATATAACACGGGAAAAGACACAAACGAATTCACTTTATTTTGCCTTTATGAAAAACTAGAGTACGATGTCGTTGGACCTTTTACTAACGTTGGAATAAAGATCAACGACTCCAAACATTCCAAATGTGCAGAAAATAGAGAATTACAGTCGTGACAACTCGGATGTTCAATATTATCACATTAACCAAATACAATAAGTCCAATATGCCAAAATATAATTTCTTTTCAACTGCTTACCTGTCGAAGAAAGAAGAGAAGTTCTTGGTGATGATGGCGGGTTATCTTCATTTTTCGCGCATGCGCAGATTGCTTGCACTCGGCCTAAATTTTAGTTGATTTTTCTAAATTGCCACACGTACGTTATTAATTAATGTACATTTGTCAAAGAATCACAAGTAAAATTTACTTGACTGTTGGGTGTCTAATATTTACAAGTTTAAATTCAGTAAATATGTAGATTTTACTGAATAATCTAAAGTTTTAACTTCAACAAAATTATTCTTTGCAAAAATTACATATTTTTTTTTGTTTTATTTACAAAGCCATAAAATCATTTTTTACAGTGTAGTCGGGATAGAGAAGTATGGAATATTAAAGGTGTCAGTCATCTCAGATCTGCGTGGTTCAGTTCAATTGACCAGTTCTACAGTTTTTCAAGACAAACTCTGGTTAGTTTTGACGTAGGCTCTTATTTTTCCCAGGGCCCCAGCGGGACGCCCAGGCCGCGCGGGAGTTCATCCTGAAGATGTTTGTGGATCTGAACCCCGACAGCGACAAGATCATCTACTCGCATTTCACCTGCGCCACCGACACGGAGAACATCCGGTTTGTGTTCGCGGCGGTGAAGGACACCATCCTGCAGCTGAACCTGAAGGAGTATAACCTGGTGTGAGACGTACAGCGGGTCCATCGCCCCTCTCGCCAGTCAGCAGAACAGGCACCCGCTGAGCGTGCACACACACCTACGTCCACATACAACACACACACGAGATCATACACACTATCAGCGTTTTTTTTTTCAGCTTCCTGACTTTTTCGGACATCTCTTCGCTCTGATCGTTATTTTTGCCAAATACTGTCCGCTTCTCCTCAGCAGCTCTCGTCAAAGGCCTCTTTCCTTTTATCAAATTTGACCATCTCGAATTTGACAAAGGGTGTTAGATTCTGACCTTCACGCGTTTCATGTTGGACCGGCAGAGCTGTGACGCGCGGCGCTAGTGAACGGTCTGCGATGCGTCGGCCTGAAAACTGGAGGTGACGTTCCTTGCTGTACTGTATCGCTCGCTCCAATCACGTCATCTGTTTTTCTCAGAATGCTACCTGGATGAATAAAAAATGTGGTTTTCACAGCCCTGCAAAAAAAGAAAAAAGAAATCACAACATATTTACATACTTGTGCATGGACACGAGGACTAGTGCTGTGGTGCCAGAAGTTCTGAAACAGATCCATTGAATCTTCTTGTATTCCAGGGATTCCGGCGGATTCTAGAACCCAGTGGGTTCCAGCGGGTTCCACCAACGGTGTGGAGAAACTTTCTGTCGCAGAGTGAATATCTCGGTGTGGCTAGTCTTCAACTCCCATCGATGAATGTAAACTTCATGTGAGAGCATCGCAAAAAAACTAACAAAAAATAAATAAAAAAAAACGATGAACGTAAATAGTGTAAGAATGCATATGTAAGCAAAACGATACAACGCACGAGAAGGAGAGATAAAACTAATTCAATAAATCTGTGTATATGCTGAGATGATCATTTTAAAACGTTTTTAATGATAAGTGGCTACTTCTGCTGTCATATTTAAAATAAATTATAAAAGCAGTCAAGTTATTGATGGGTAAGATTTTTAAATGTGTGCGAAACACACGCGATAGGTTTTGTTCTGCAGATTTTCACGTTTAAAATGATTGCGTTGCTTCCTTACCCAGAGATCTTGTTTTCCCGGTTTAATGTTTTGATTTTATATCAGCAGCGTAGTGATGATCTAAATGAAGCGTTTTAGAAGCTAATCCCTCCGAATGCGTGAATTTCATTTTTCTCGATACTTTATCAGAATCTGGGTCGGAAACACGCAGGTATTGACATCGTCCGCCTGCCCAAGTGCACGCAATACATCGTTTGTTTACGCAAAAAAATGTTTACGGGGCTGTGGGGAGGGCTGGTGAGCATTTATGCGCAGAAGTTAATTGATTGTGTATATTTATATTTGTAAATACGTATACACATTATTGCTTATGTACAAAACGTCTGTGGTACACTATCTTTGGCAAAAAGAGAGAGAGAAAAAATCACTTTGGTAAATGTGTACGGTTTTGTTGGTTTTCTTATGAAATATTATTGATACTGTGATTCTTCTGGTTTTAATTATTTTTTGTCACTATGAATACACAGATATAACGCGTAGAGGACATGCAGGATTTAAGAGATGATGTACGGTTACAGGCAAAGGTCTGCAAGACTTCACAGGGAAAACTAAATCGATGGGAATATTTCCCATTTCAGATTTTCAAAAGAGGAAAACGACATCCTCTACAGTGTGAATTTTATTTGAGAGAATAGTATGATTTTAAGCGAAAGAAAAGATGAATTAAAGAACATTTTATTTATGTAATTTATGGACCAGATTTGAAGTTGTTGATAATTTGAATTCTATCGTTTCCTCTTTCGTATTTGAAGCACTCCCAAGTTATACGACAGAAATAGAAGACGAGTGTCTGTACTGCTGTAAAAAACTTCCGTTTGATACCATTTTTTATTATTTCATTTGTTTTTCTCCACACTTGATTGTTGCCATTATGTTCCACACAATATATTGTACTATAAATATATTTCCCAAATCACACGTTTCACTTTCCTACAGATTCGTTTTTTTTAATTACATTTCCAAATGATGCGTAGGTGCTGTGCTTAAAAAGAACATAGGAAATGTACCATTTGAAAATGGGCGCTTTTTGCTTTTTTAAGCGATTTGAAGATCTACGCCTGCAAGTAGTGACTTTTCATTCAGTTCTACTTTCATTTGGTTTGCTTTGTTTCCCTCATTCTGTTTGTGATGCACAGATAGGCAAAAAGTGTTATTTTACTGTCCATATTTTATACAGGTAATGTTGGATTCATTTTCATCAAGGGCTAAGAAAGCGAAAACCAGAGACGGTGCAGATGCAGCCGCTAATAGCTTCAAGATCTTAGTGCTTTTTCGAGCAGTCTGAAGAATTTGGGCTTTGTCAAACGGGGTCATTGCCACCAGTAACTTCCCATCACACCAAAATCTTGTGTATTTTATCCGGTCGCATATTTGGAAAAGAAACCTGATGTGTTCTTTGTGAACTGAACCCGTGTACTTCAGTGTTTCTGAGGGATTCGCTGGTCACCGTTTGTAAACCCTGCGGTCATTTCTGGTTCTGAGTTGTTTGTAGTGAGTTAGATTTGTGGCAGTTGAACACTAAATAAGCTTTGAAAAGGTATTGGATCAACACCGTAGTGCAACATCTGGCTGTGCGTTGTTTACAGGACGACCCGTATGTCTCTCTCTCTCTTTCTCTCTCTAAAGTCATGGGATGTGGCTCAAAAAGACCTTCGCTCTTGTATTTTCTCAGCGTGGATCTTTTGTTGTTTTGAACGCATCGGTTGCAGATGATGCGTTGCTCCGGCCGTGGAGCTCGTTTGTTATTAATACACTTTTTTGGTTTTGCGTGCCACAAAGAAAATGACTGGAATCGCTTTGGGGCCCGAATAAGCAGCAAGCTAAGCGAGACTCAACAGTATCAGCTACACATATCACATCTTCAAGTGTGTTACTTCTTTAATGTGCCAGTTCTGGACGTCTTGTGTTGCCCTTTCCCGAACGAACCTCTACCTCTGTGAACCGTGTGACGTTTTTGGGCATTTCAGGATTGGTAGTCATGTAACAAGCACACTTATTTTGTCTGTAGGACACAGTAGATCGAGGTTCGGAGGCCAAACGCTCTGGAAGCAGAAGAGATGAAATATTGGATCTTTTGCTGACAAACGTCCATCTGTTTGTAAGCTTTTGATGTACACTAAACATGGAAGCCAATCATTAACTCCTCCTCAGGTCTTACTTTGTTGGCTGACGTCCTGATGGTCCACCGTGTGGTGGAGAGAAATGTTATGCTTATCTTCCTTCAGTCCCGCAGTAAACAGATCAATGACAAGTCCTGACGTTGCATCATGCGTCGTCCAAGCGTTTGCGTCTGTGTTCGCACAAAGTACGTTTTAATGCGAATCTAGTGATTTTGATGTGAATTTGGGCGTGGGGCAACAATGTGGGTTTTGCAATGTCCATCATGCAACCAAAAATGTAAAAAGTATTCATGTGTTGTTGACCAGCAATGCCCAATTTTAGATTTTTTGAATTCGAGTTCCATTTGCTGCCAAGTAGTATAAGCTTGTGTGCGGCTAGGGACAGGTTACACACATCTGCATGTTGAGTGGACTGAATGGTTGAGGTTCAGACCCAGGCAAACGTGAGATTTTTGCTTCTTTTCCCATTCTTTATTATAGCACATTACCTGAAAACTGCTATGTCCAGGACCACTCAGTTGTTTCTATATTTTGACACGGTGACTGCATAATTTTATTTGGTTTCCCATCTTTTTTTTGATCCTTCACACTTTTGTTTTGTAATTATACCAAATGTAAATGTTGTATTATGTGCGTGCCAATCCCCAGTCTCTGAGACGGACTCGTAACAAGTGCCAATTGTTGTCCAAATGACGTGCGGACCGCAAGATTAGACACGTTCCCCTTTTCAAAACACTAAATATGAGAGTGAACAGTTTTACTTTGTATTTAAGTTTGAAGATAAACTGCTGTTTTCTCTTCTTTTTTAAGGAACTGTAATTATTAAAGCATGTGCTCATTGTCTTGGTGGCAGTTTTGGGTTCAGACAAACACAGTGAAATCCTCAAACCGATGAGAGATAGTGGAAATTGATTTATAACATTTATGCCATATTTTTGTCGTTTTTATTTGTTTTTGTTCATTTCAACCACTGTTGCCTGAACCTCATTCAACATGGAAATGATTTTCATAACCGCCTTCTCAAAAAACGAAAACTATAAAGTATCTGTTTAAAATTTAAATAAATTTGTTCCTATACTTGCTGATGGTCTGAACTTGTTTTCTTTGGGGGAAGTGCTCAAACCACTTCATGATATTGCCTTAGATTGATAGCAATTTTCTCTGATCCTTAAAAACAGAATTTGATCAATTCTATGTTTAATAAAATGTTGAAACTTTGGCCACCAGTTTGAAGACCACTGTATTAAACCATAGTATTATTCATACGCCTTTAGAGTACATTTTTGAGCTCAAATAATAAACTCTGTCCAAACTGAGTCCAAAGTTTACATTTTCATTATTATAGAACATTTACCAATTTAAACAAATGAAGGTGCTCAAATAATCGTTAAATGTATTTTTTATGTATTTTATCACTGCAGAAATATTTAAGTGTTCTAACTCTAAAGTCAATTAAATATTGGCCAAAGAAATATTTTCACATAAAATCGTAATAAACGAATTGAACATGCAAATATGTCCTCTTTAACATACGTAATCTTTTGCTTCGTGGGTGCACTTGCCGGTGTTGCACGTTGGAGGCGCTGTCCGCTCACCGGGAACAAAAGCAGCTCATCCCGTTGACATTTTAAGATGGGCCTCAAATCCCGCATGCGAATGCACGAATCCTAGTATAGCAAAGGCTTCATGCATATATATGACGCAAGGAGACGCTCCCATTGTAGGCCTCTCTGATTGGTTAACAAGCGGAAAGGAAAAAGGAGGCTCCAGAAGTCAACTTTATGAAAGCATGGTTTTATAAATACAAATATATTCTGCAGTAGTTACCAGAACCAATACCAATTGGTAATTCAATGTAGAACAGAGTTTTTAAGAGAAATAAAATCAACATAACATAACTTGAATACAAGCAATGCAGACTTTCAGACGGTTGCTGCTGTTATATCTGTCATTATGCACGGTTTAAAATTCATATATTTTCCTTATTTTATTGTTGGTTTAAATTCTTTGATTATATAACTGTATTATTCTGTATATAAATTATTGCGTGATGAGTGTACAGAGCATATCGAACGATGTATGGTTATGGACGTGACTAATAAAACTAAACGTAAAAAATACACAAGAACAATTCACTACAGGAAGGAACTTCAAGGTTCCTTCACTTATGGTGTCTTAAGAGGTGAAAAATAAGCACAATTGCACTATAAAAACGAGTAGAAGATTTGTTTTAACAGCAATGTGAAGGCGTGGCTAGAACTGTCTATGACGTAAGCAGACACCGCCGGAAGGTTACTAAGCACCTTGCGCACACGGCGTCATTAATATTCATGCCCCGTACGTTGCCATAGTAGAATTGGAAATGTGCGTTCTGTCGTCACATGAGTGCGTCCGTAAGTCGTGAAGCGGCTTGATTTTCCACCGCAATCTGCTTTTTCACGTCGTGTAGACACACGACTCGTGATCACTTTTATAAAAGACTTAAGGCGTTTTCTCGTGTGTTTTTACGCATTCGGCGCATGTACTGTTAGCTTTAGCCGCATAGCTCGGTTTTATTGTTTTGTGTGAACGTTGGCTTTAGCTTTCATCAGCCTGCCAGTGGATTCGTCGTTCGTGTTGGCCTATGTCAACAAAAGATTGTTTCTTCTTATGTGTAACCGTAATGTCGCATAGTACATATATCATATTTCGCTGAGTTGTTATCGGACAGGCTAAATCAGCGCGAAGTTAATGCAGGTTTGTTAAGCCGGAGGAAAAAAAGGAAGATCAGACTAGAAGCGTTTCTGTCGTCAGACGAGTAAATTAAGAGGAAAACTGTCCAAGACCAAACAAAGAGGACGTGCCGCATCTCTTTATTGACAGACCGAGAATAAAACAGGCTGATATGATGTTTCCACAGGCCAGACACTCGGTAAGACTCTTACAGCAGCTGTTACTCTAGAATTAATTGTATCCAAGTAATTTCTCCACATACGTTGTTGCTTATAAATCTCTGGTGTGTATTTATATATTTTTATACCATTTTTAAATCTATTACATCAGATTTCCAGTACATGCTTCTTAAAATATTGCTGAGAGTGCACGTGCCACTTCATTGTGTGCGTGTAAGGTTAGTTTAAAAGAGATCGTAGCAAACCGGCACCAAAAACCGCCCGTGGTGCTTTACTTTGTTATTCTGGGGGTTGATACCGTGGTATATTACAGTGTCTTGTAAACATGAGTGGAAATCACTTAGAAAATCAACCTTTTTCTGGCAAATTTATGATTAACATTACCAGTTGAGTAAACAGTTTACTATATTAACATCTTAGTTAAAGTATGGTTGCCTTAGTAAAACCGTCGTTTACGATTGAATATTGTGAATATTTTTGTAAGGAAAACCACATGGTTAGATACTATGGTAATACTTTTAATTCTTTGGTTATGGATATGTTCAATGGCAATACTGTGGTATTTCTTATCCCTCTTTGTAATGTAAATACGGTTTATATAGCAAATTATAGTATAGTAACTTACTGTGTTTGGTGGATGATGAGCAATGAAAAGAATATGTTTGGGTTCTACTGTGGTTTATTTTGGACATTTACATCCTTTATGATTATGTTTCATGGTACAGAATTCTTTAAATATGCTTGGAATGCAAATACCCCGTAATATGAAAATAGGTATACACATCCAGTTTACGGTGTACATATGAATTCTCAATGCTGAGTCTCTCACTACTATTATAATGATATAAAGTGTATTTCAACCACAGAAACATTATAATTGGCCATTATAAATGTAATGCTGATGGGTGCTGGTCAGATCTTTTCCTTTGTTATTTGGTGAATCTGCTCTTATCTCATAGCAACTCGTGAACACAGTGGTCATGTTTCAGGCAGCATGTATGAATGAAAGGGGTTATAAATGTATCTCGGGGTCCGAGGTGCTTGTTTGAACACCAGTTGCCTGGTTCCCTCCCTTTAAAGGCTTAATTGTGTCGTTTCCATGAATTGTCCTTGTGCACACAGTGGGCAGCTTGTGTTAATGAGTCCCCAGTCATTATTTTGTTTGCACTCGAGTCTAATTGCCTTTTCCCCCGAATGCACGGTCGGAGACGTGTGTGGACACACACAAACACACAGACGCTAATGAAAACCTCCTCGTGAGGGTACATGTTTGCTATAAATGAAGCCATTTTGCTTATTCGGGGTGTAGAATTTGAGAGAACATTTCAACCGTTGGCTTGATAACACTGAAGAATTATTCACCCAGGAATCACGCAGAAACGTACATTATAATCACATTTATGGGTTTTTTTTGTGTCGTGGATTTACGTTCGAATTTTGTAAGTCGATATTCTAGTTTATCTGCTATATAGGATTTCATTTTCTACATGGGCTTTGTGTGTCAAGATAAGACATCAGTATATTATCAACAGAGCGAGAAGTAACTCTAGTAAAGATGTTACTTTGAAGTTGCTGCAGATGAACTCTTAAGTAAATGTTCCAAAATGTAGCTTTAAACCTCTTAAAAATCATTGTAAATCTCAGTCGAGGAAAGATTAACTGCAGAATCAAATCTTGGATGAGGAGTTACTGTTTAGACAGGATTTACTTGGGTCTTTAAGAGTGTTTCGAATCACTTTGATTTAAAATTGTTGTTATAATACAAACTTTTGGTCAATAGATTTGGTAGCTTGTGTTTTTACATTTTTACGACAATTAAGGAATTCTTATTTTTTTGCTCAATTTAAAAGTAACTTAATTGATACTGTTTTTAAAATCCAGTTGTTTCCGTTCAGTTTGTTTGGTGTATTAAATGAAGGGTTTTGGGGATTAACAGTGTGTTTGATGACCATGGATGTTCATCAGTCTGTTGATCGTCCTCCTGAACTCCTGAACTCACAGTTCAGTAAAAGACGTCATTCATCACTCTGCGTTCAGCAGCAACAGATAAATTACTCCTCTATCTTGTATAGTGTTGGGTGTAACTAGTTACCAAGTAATTAGTTACTTTAATTGAATTACTCTCAAAAAGTAAAGTAAGGGATTACTCTTATTTTTCTGTAATGTAATTACAGTTGCCTCTGTTGTAATTAAACTAAATACTGTGTAGGGCTGCACAATCAATCAAAATGAAACCACACGGGGTTTGTGGTTGGCTGTGATTTTTTTTTTTTTTTTTTTTTTATTCGCATTATGTCAATGAAATATTTTTAAATGCCGCTGGACCCGAACGCCGGAGGGCGCTCTCGACAGGAACTCCAATGCTCCATAGAAGGCGTACCGCTCGTATAACCAGGAAATGTCGTCTTCCTTTCTGCATCTGGCATCTCTTTCTATCACTTTTTTTCGAGCCGCCTCAGGTATTTTCATGATAAAAAGTATATTTATAATAATGATTATGTTTGACGGGTGTTGCTTTTTAAAATGCACATTTTTAGCGGTGTGCAGTGAGTTCAGATGGAGCAGCATTTCCCACAGATCAGAGAGTCGTGCTTCGCTATCAAGCTGCGCATAAAACATAATTGCAGCCTTTGCGATTTCTCAATCGCGATACCCACATCGATTTAATCACGTCTTGAATGGGAATTGCGATTTATCGTGCTAATACTGTGTATGATATATTCAATTGTGGAAATGAGATCAACATTATACATCTAACTTTAAAATGTATGCTTTAATGTATCCTTCTCACATTTGTATACTTATTAAGAATAATATACTTAATAATGTAGTTATTTATTTGAATGAATGAAGTCGTTTCATGTCCACCATGAATCACTTAACTAATTGAGATTTATGTAACATATAGAAAGTAATTAGTAATAAGTAATTAAATACATTTTGGAGAGAGTAATTTGTACAGTTTTCTAGTTACACTAATGAATATGTCATTAGTAACTTGTAATTCATTACTTTTTTAGATTCATTTACTCAACACTAGTCTTGTATTGATTGCATTCATTCTTACTTTAAAATAAATCGCAATGTAAAAACTAGGTTTTGGTGATTTCTGAAGATTGGTTAAACGCGCGTGTTCTTGTGAAACCCATAGTTAAAGTGCAAGGGTGTTGCTGTGTATTCAGATTTTTCTTCTGTTGCTATGCAGTTGCTAAGGTGTTTTGGGGGTATTCCTTTGTGAATGCTCACGAGTCGAAAGACATGGCACTGAGATAAAGTGGTTCCCTAGAGTAGTTTAAGGTCATTTTTAAGAATAAAATAAAAGCCTTTCACATCTTGTAAGGCAGGCGTCGTCTTCTGAGCAATTTAATTAATGTAAACACTATGATATTTTAGCTGATGCTACACTGTTTCTTCTTATCCAATTGTGATTTGATATTACTGCATGATGGGCTGAGAAAAGAATAGCTCCGGCAACCACCCACAACACCCTAGCAACCACAAAGCAGTGCGCCACAACTATCAGAACATCTAGGCAACCTCACTGCAACGCATTTACAGCCAACTCGCAAGACCCAGGAAACCATATAGCATTTTAAATATATATTCAGTATTTTATGTGGAATATCTCTCTCCTCTTATTTATGTTAACATGTGCATAGAAGCCTGAGCACACACACACACACACACACACACGTAGAGGTCTGGCTTTATTATGTGTGTATTGTGTTGTAAGGGTGTAGAGGGGTCTCTGGGACATTATTAAGGACAACTGAATTAACAAGACCCCCTTCCCGTACAACACCCCCAACGGAGACCGGGGTTAATCCAACCCCCCACCCCCCGACACACACACGTCTGTTAAGTGTGTGTGTGCACCACAACACCCCGATACTGCCTGTTTGTGTGAGCTGCGGATAGATTTGTCATTGTGAAACACACAGATATGAGTGAGTGATGCTTTTGTCTGCATCAAGCACGATTCTCTCTGAAACTCAAATCTCACTTCCTCTGCTACTGTAACACACACACATACCAGTCGCATTTTTGGAAACAAAAATGCGGATAAGACCCTGGAGGGCTGTTAGAGAGTGTGCGCGCGTGTGTGTTGAGCAGATGTCTGGGTCAGTGGGGCCAAAGTCCCTCATTACCATCACAAAGGGGGCAACAGTGTTGGGCTTTTACCCCAAACAATACCATTTTATTATTTGCTCTGTTTTATTCGGGAAGTTTGTTATTGATTTTGGTAAACAAATATGCTGTTAATGTTTTAGCCCCACTGCTCTCTTTTGTTTTGCTGCTGCTGCTCTTTGTGTGTGTGCTTGTGTCATGCTTTGGCAGTGTTTTATGCAAAACGATATTTTTATTTTTTATTAACTTGTTCCTGCAATGCAAAGTTGTTGTCTCTCTATCGCTCTTTCTCTGACTGTCACTCAATTTCAGATAAGATGAAGTCACTCTCTCTATATCTGACACTCTATCTCTTTCTGTCTGTCGCACTCTGTTAATTGCTCTCTCTCTCTCTCTCTCTCTCTCTCTCTCTCTCTCTCTCTCTCTCTCTCTCTCTCTCTCTCTCTCTCTCTCTCTCTCTCTCTCTCTCTCTCTCTCTCTCTCTCTCTCTCTCTCTCTCTCTCTCTCTCTCTCTCTCTCTCTCTCTCTCTCTCTCTCTCTCTCTCTCTCTCTCTCTCTCTCTCTCTCTCTCTCTCTCTCTCTCTCTCTCTCTCTCTCTCTCTCTCTCTCTCTCTCTCTCTCTCTCTTGTTCCTCTAATTGATTTATAATAGCAGGAATAGACTTCTACAGGGATTACAGAAACACACACACTTCTCTCCTCCCCCAGGAGACACACAGAGCGATGTGTCTGATTTCACACAGATAAACATCTCATTTCTGTCTTTGTGGTGTGATGGTCTGTCTCTTGT
This sequence comes from Triplophysa bombifrons, assembly GCA_029783895.1. Taxonomy (NCBI): domain Eukaryota; kingdom Metazoa; phylum Chordata; class Actinopteri; order Cypriniformes; family Nemacheilidae; genus Triplophysa; species Triplophysa bombifrons. Next base: position 5,189,589 of record CM056450.1, read on the forward strand.
GTTCAGGTCATAGGTCAGTGACCCCTGCTCAAGCAGGCCAGAGTTGAAATGTAAACGGCTCTTCTCTTCTGCTTGTTTGAGCAAGAATGCCTCACACAGGAGATTACGGTTTTCTCTGTCATGAGCCGTGATGGAAGAATTCTTGTTTAGTTGTGTCTACTTTAACAGCTTGTTTTGTTCTCATGCAGGTGGATTGATAAAACTTGACAGTTTAGCCTAATGTTTTGTGTCTGGGAACTGTGTTTATTGGGACATGTAGATCTATCTAATCTCTCTTTTCATTGCCTGTTTTCCAGGCTTCGTCTCAATCGACACAGCCACTCAAATTCACCACGTCAGACTCTTGCGACCGCATCAAGGATGAATTTCAGTTCCTGCAGGCGCAGTATCACAGGTACACAAACAGTCCAGTTTCATATATTACACGCCACACACAAAATGACTACTAACGGTTAAGCTGTTTAAGGACCAGGGGCCGGAATCACAGAACATTTTAAGAAGTAAATTCTACTTAACTCGCATGTTTTTTCTCCTATTCAAATTTATGAAAAAAGTTTCGAATGATACGTATTTAAATATATAATAATAATAATAATTTTAATACGTATATTTTCTATTTTGATAAGATCAAGAAAGGAGTTTTTCTATTTGAATAATCTTTTAAAAGGCCAGACAACAGGTTTGATCCTTTGAACTGAACACCAGCGTTGTGATTCCCTCACTGGGACGGTCAGAAAGGTGTAAACACATCTGTCAACAGTAGAGATAAGAGCTCTCGTGTGATTGGACCAAGGTCGTCACACATCACAGGAAGGAAGTGGGGTGTGGAGGAGGAGCAGATGAATGTGTTGAAGTTTTAAAAGTCTCTGATGTGATGGTGTCCCACCAGACGCCACTGCAAAGCTTCAGATGATTTTTAGATGATGTCTGGAAAGCAGGGAAAACTAAAGACTCTAAAAACATTAAAGCTACAGAAATCACACTCAAATGATTATTCATATCAAGAGAGAAACAAAGTGGTGTGGTTATCACATATGTTTAATTGCTTGGAAATTAAAATGTTGTCTGCCTTGATCTCATATCTCCTACATTCTGTCTTTATCTCTCTCTCAGTCTGAAGTTGGAATGTGATAAACTAGCCAGTGAGAAGTCTGAAATGCAGCGTCATTACATTATGGTGAGTGATGTGTTCCTTTGTTTGTCTGGAGACTTCAGTTATAACATCTACAGACACAACGCAGAGGCCTCTAATGTACCATAACCAGTGTTATGGTAACATACGCTTTCTTTACCTCGCCTGATCTATGCAATACCCCTACATAGTATTTCTTTGAAATATGTGTCTTCATAATGTCACTAACCAATTTAAAGGTCCAATGTGTATTTTTTCTTTTGATCTATTGATAGAAATGTAATATGATATACGTAACTATGTCTTTAGAGGTGCCTAACATAATGAAATGTTATGTTTTTATTATGTCAGAATAGGGATGCAGCGATTACCGAGGTTCACTATTAACCGCGCTTAAAAATGTCAGGGTAAATTAATCGTAAAGGCCATGTTACACTGCATGTTTCTGTTGCAAGGAGCGCTACACCGCTTCTAAGTTAACGGAGTCGAACACAGGAAAAGATGCGTTGCGTCGAGGACAGTAGCGCAAGCTCAAATTCATAGTCTACTCATGACGCAAGTTGAACCAATTTAACTTATTTAATGTTATAATTTAGCGAATAGGCTCTATATCACGTTGATAAATCCATTATAGTTGGCTGTAAATCAAAACGGACAAAATCTGAAACGCACTGTTAATTTTATTTGTGTGTTTGATTTATTACAATTGTTTGTGTAATTGCTCATCATTTGATAATTTGTTCTAATTTTATTACTAACTGAATGATTATTATATTATGATTATTTGAGTAAGGCTAATCGTTTTATGGTATTATGACCTTTTCATCAAGATTACATGGGTAAAACAACAAACAAATAACTAGACATTATTATTCATTTATTACTTTTTGTGTCGAGCAAGTAATATTTTTGTCGAGGCTAGTAGAAATGTAGAAATTAATTCATGCATAATAATCGTCATAACCGTGCAACCGTGATTATAATTGTAACAACAAAATTTATAATCGTTGCATCCCTACCTTACAATGAGCTATTTCTATCTACATACATCTCGGGTCGCCATGTTTTTTCTACATTAGCCCTAAACGGACATTTATTAAGTAAATACGTAACGTCCTTCGGCAAAGATGTGAAAACGTGACAACATCTTCGTTCTGTGTCAGCCACCATAGTGCTTCACAAGGGAGGGGGGAGAGTGCCGTTGGTTGCCATTCACAACCTCACCGCTAGATGTCGCTGTGAATTGCTGATTCAGTTTTGTTGACTCATTGGCTTTCAGCATCTCCCTCTCTCTCTCTCTCTCTCTCTCTCTCTCTCTTTGAGTCCGTGTGTTGTTCTCTTGAGACCCTCAGGCGTGTGCGATATTTCATATACGTGTTTTATTGATCAGTGTTGTTTTACGGGTCAGAAGGCAGTGTAAACTTATTGATGTCTTGCGGTAGGATCAATGTGACTGAGCAGGACCGCCGGGGTCTCGGCTGGATGAAGAGATCAGCCGCATTAGCTCATAGCAAAACACTTACAACGGACCTTCTGTCCGAGTTTCACAATGCTACTTTTTATTCTCTCCCCGATTGTAGAAACGTTATACAATATCATCAATGATATTCTGTAGATTTTAGATCATTGTTGATTAATGTTAATATCTGCTGTTCTCATTGAAGTCTCTTTTCTTGTTTTTCTGACTGCAGTATTATGAGATGTCATACGGACTCAACATCGAAATGCACAAACAGGTAGAAATCTCTCATGATCTAAATGATGTGTAGTGCTGCATGCAGGTTCTGGATTCAGTATCAGCAAGCGTGCATCATAACTGCGTTTGTTTGTGTGTTTGTGCAACATCAGCGAACTGTAAGAGCGTCTCCGCTGTCTTATTACCGCAGCTAAACCCAAGAGAGATGTGTGTGTGTGTTTTGTCCACAGGCAGAGATCGTGAAAAGATTGAATGGAATCTGTGGACAGGTGTTGCCTTACCTGTCTCAAGAGGTCAGTCTGTGTGAATTATTTATGATACATACTCTATAATGAGTCTAAGACTCATTAGTTTGATATGATAAATGTGCCAATGCTTTGTGTAATGGCTTTGGGCTCTGAAGGGACTCTTGTTGATGTTTGTATGCTGTGTGTTTTACCCAGAGATGCCTTGCTGATGTAGAGATGTTAACAAGCGTGTTCGTGTGTGTGTGTGTGTGTGTGTGTGTGTGTGTGTGTGTAGCACCAGCAGCAGGTGCTGGGAGCAATCGAGAGAGCCAAACAAGTCACACCCCCTGAGATGAACTCCATCATCCGGGTAAGTGTGTGTTTTTGATCTATATGAATAATGACAATTCTGTTGTTATTTACACATTTTTACCCCATGATTAGTGAATGATGACAATAATAGAATTTCTACAAGAATGATTTAAGCCAGCATATAACTAAAATCTCCTTTTAAACAAATAAAATACATGGGTTGGACTGAATAATAACCAATAAGAGCACAGAATAGTTGTGAACTCCTTTAGAACCATTTAAGCATTGAAGCTTCTTGCTACAATTACACACAAAAAATGGAAATAAGGGTTTATTACATGGAGGATGCTACGTTTGATCCATGTTTAGAAATGTGGAAAAAGATACAAATAAAGAAAGTACTGTAAAACTTCAATGCATTTGTTTGTGTTTAATCGCAGCAGCAGCTTCAAGTTCACCAGCTTTCGCAGCTTCAAGGTTTGGCATTACCCATGAACGCTCTGCCGATGGGATTGACTCAGCCCAACCTGCCCGCTGTCACCTCCAGCTCCGGCCTCCTGTCTCTGTCCAGCATCCTTGCGTCACATGCTCAACAGGCCAAAGAAGAGAAGAACGCCCGCGAGGGGGCCGACGGCCATCGTGAGGAGGATGGTGACAAATCTGACTAGTTCTAGAGGACACAGAGAGAGAAAGTGTTGTTAAGTCCAAACATGAAATCACTTCTCACGTGTATCTCTCTTTATCATACTTTCGTTAGATCGTCTCTGATTCATTCTGTACTCTCTCCCAAATGATTCAAATCAAATGAAATCAAGTTTGATTTATTCTTTTTATGCGTGATGCGTCTTTAGGCATTATTAATGTTGCTTTATTTTTAAGCTCAATGAATAAAAATGTATCGGGGAACACCAGAAACCACATAGCAGTGCCCTAGAATCCACCCAGAGGCATCCTAGCAACCGCATAGAAGCATCCGATGCTCTCAGTAATCTCAAACAGCGCTCTGGCAAGTCCTCAGAGCATTTAGTATTGTTTTACATGGTACCATCTACATTTTCTTCAGAGCATGTGTAAATCTCACTCATCTGACTCGTCTCATTTAGCTTTTTTGATCCGTTTCTACGTCTCTTCTCTCATCGTAAAGCCCCATCAAATCACGGCCGTAGTTTATTCTCAGATAGAAAACAAAAGTGATGTGTTTGAGTGTGTAATTTACTCTTTAAGTTTAATTTCCAGCAGTATGAAGTGATAGATCTCTCATAGTTTTGGCAGCCGGGTCTAAGCACACTTTTTGGTTAGCAAAGCACTTGTGATGTGCCTGTATTAGAGTAGAATTCAGTCTCCCTTGAACTGACATAAATCCCAACATTTAAGAAAACCATCTTCTGTCCAGTGTGCTATTAACACAAATAAGCGACTGCGAAATATTCGCACTGAAAAGGATTTGTTAGCTGTGGGTGTTGTTCCATGTATGACCAGAGGGTTGCACTGTTTAGCTAATGAGTGTGTGTTGGATTGGTTTTTGTAAAGATGTGACTGGTCATGTTTGAAACGGCATACTACCGTACTGCTGTGCTTGTGTACGCTGGGTGAAATATCCCTGTTAACCTGCAACGTTTGCCAAGGTGTGCAGTATAGAACACACTGCACCAAATAGCATTTTCCCACAATGCAGTGTGCTTTCCAGTGTGACAACCTTGTAGAAATATACATTTGAAGTTTCCAGGACCCTAAGCATGCGATGTAATAATGGAAAATAATTCACATAAAATGGGTGGCTTGTGTGCAGTTAGTAGTGTGCTAGTACTCCATCAAACATAGCTGTGTGGTTTTAAGAACATGCTACCTATAGCTATGCATGAGCACTGGTGCATCGTGGGTGTTTTGTAATTCTGAATGAATGTTTTTCATGTGTCAAGGAAATGTTTGGGCATCCCATAATTCTTTTTTTTTCAGTTCACCTGTGCTCATGTGTTCTAAACGCAACGGTATGTGCTGCATACATGCTGAGATCAAGAATCTATACTTTTATTTTCATTTCAAAGACATTTGGTTTTGATTTTCTTTTTAATCACTTTTAGACATTTCTTTTTGATTTGATCTCAAAACAAATTTTCCAAAGAAAGTAAAGTTGTGTGCTGTTGCAGGGCCAGTTTATACACATATATAAATATATCAATATACATATAATTTTGTAAAGATTTTTGTATGTATAAAGCTACATTTATGGTGTATGTGTGCCAGAGGACACAGCTTCGAGACGTGGATGCTGTGACATACAGATATCTATCATCATGTACAGTATACAGTCAATGATTAGTTACTAATGGTTAATCTTTCGGTTCAATATCTCCGCCCTTGTCTCAGTCCTCTTACCATCTTCTGATCGGGTAATCTCACCCCCGAAAACCTAATTGCGTAACTATTTTGACACCGATTTTCAGAACTTGCAGAACCTGTGTATTTCAGCATGATGTTAATGAGGATCTTGTTTTCTGCTCTGCCCCTTTTCTCCCTAAATCCCACCCACCTCCACATGTAGCCCCTCCCTCTTTTGGTGGCAGTACTTTTTAAACGTTTGGAGCTTTGTAGTGGTTCTTTTTAAATTGTGTGTGCGTGTTGTATGTATTGCAATGATGTACTTGATGACACATGTATGTTGTTTGTGTAATGAAACTGTTATAACTTCATTTAAAGATTTAAAAAAATCTAATGTTAAAACATTTACTATAGCTGAATGAGAGATTGAGCAGTAAGGAAGTATTTATTGTGCCTTACAAATAAACAACTCATTGGACCTTTGTTTGTGCTGTTGTTTTGTTGTTTTTTTCTTATTAAAGTGATCACATCTATGCATATGTCAGATGCTTTTATTCAAAATGAATTTAAGGTATACAGTTCCTAAACCTGTGTGCTGCTAACACAACGCTTTACTAACAGAGATACGGGAACACAAATAACCTCCATCATAGCTCTCGAATGTCCTTCATGTCCCTGCATGTTTAATCGTCGTGTTAAAAATATAATTTCAAATGCATCAGAAGCCAAACATTAGTTGTGGCGTGTCTTGTCTTGCGTGTCAATGGAAGGCGAGATTGTCGGATAGGTCTCAACAAAGCAATCGTTTATCTTCAGAAAGCCTCAAATATAATATACATTACTGCCAGAAAACGTCATACGGGTCTGGAAAAGCGTAAGAGTGAGTTTTTAGGGGAATTACCATTTAAGACGTATTTTCAGAAGACCGTGTCTCCCTCTGACCAGCAGATGGTGCTGTCGCATTACCATAGTGGTACCGCATGCTTGGTGCAATGAGGATTATGATGGTTAAATTTGATAATTCCTCAAATGTATCGACATCATTTTTGGTCATTCCATTATTTGTTTATAGCCTGCGTATCTGATGATGCAGAAATCATTTTTATGGTAGTGTTGCTTCATTGGTGGCCTTGTGTGTGTTACGATGAGCAATCTGTCTAAAATGAAGTAGAATTACAAGTCATCAGTGTATCTCATTTCATCTCCGCGTCTCCATTTCTCAGACATGACATTATAACGAGAGCTCGTTGCTTTAAAGACACACACAACATTAACTTGCATGCTTCATCAGCCAAATGTTAGCACGTGACATCACGCTGATAGGCTATTCAAATCGGTTCAATTAAAATGAATTTCCTCCGCACTTTTCATAATTGT
>CM056450.1:5197151-5199651 GCA_029783895.1 Triplophysa bombifrons
CATGCGCCATTTCTCTGCTTTATTATTGGTCCATATCAACATTTATGTCATGACCAAACGTGGGCACCCGGGTATCTCATTGGCTCTTGCTGTCTTGCTATACTTCCAATACGGGAGAGGCTGGCAGCCCCGTCGTGGAAAGAGATGTTAAGGCTGCAATGTTTGTACATATGTTCTGTGTTATGATAAGAGGATTTTGATCCGCGATCTTAATATTTTGCCGGGTTTTCTTTTTCAGTGCGTCATTTTCAAAAGAGTTACAAGATGGATAATATATACACAGTATGATTTAAATTGCACATGTGTTTTTATGACGTGCGTTAGTTCCGCCTATCCTGTTTATATCATCTTCATAAGCAACTGTGAGCGGTCGACCTTAACAGTTAATGTCAAGCTCACAGGCGCAGTACACAGTCAAGAGAACCGCTGTTCGCTTTCTTTTCTCCACTGATCCCTCACCCCTCCTCTCTCTCAATCTCATGTATTTATTGTAGATTTTTCAGTAACCAAACCCACTGCACGCTGCCTGCAGTTTGGCTCGGTGTCAGCCCGTGTGCCATTCGTGAACGAATCTTTCTAATGATCCGATTCTTTTCAGTGATTGGGTGGAATCGATTCCCGACGTATTTCCGCAAACACCAGTATTCAAGAATTACTCTTATAATTATCCACAGTAAAACAAAACATTCAGACTTGTCAGGCGTAAATATCAGTTTTATAGAATACAAGTTACATAGGGAATCTAACGTTACATAAGACTTATAAATACCGATCAAAAACAAATAAATAGGCATCTAGCAGTTACTACGTAAAACAAATGGTTTATTAAAACAAACTCTTCATGAAGCTTTTCTGTTTATTAATCGATGAAAGGACTTTGTATTATTAGCAAATGTGTTATTTTACGAAAAACCAAAAGAATCGTTTACAAAGTTCGAGCGAACCGATTCGCTCAAATGAATCGGACCTCCCGCCAGTGTGTGTGCGAGTGGGTCAGCGCTGTTTATGCTCCTCTGATCTCCGCCGCGCGCTCCGTGTGCACGCGCTCAGCGCAGAATGATCTCGTTACATTGTATCGCGGCCGTAACTGTGCGTCGTAAAGAAGAAGAACGCCCGATCCGCGAAAACGCAACGTTTTTAAACTTTCCGTCGGATACATTCGCATTCTTTGGATACTCCGAAGCGCGCGGAGTGCGGGAAGCGAAGAGGGCGACCCTGATTTACGCACCGAAGGGGAGATTTGGTTTCGGATGGTGATTCCGGACTCGCTCCTGACCATCTGAAGCCCCGTGAATGACCTCCAGAAGCATGTATCCGCACGGAAGACCCCAGGTACAGCAGCGTCATGAACTTTCCTTTACGAGCGAACGGTGACCCGCGGGCGCAGTTCGAGCGCCCGGGCTTTAGAGAATCGACGGCCCGTTTTAACGCGTGTTGTGTTTGGTGTTAGGGTCGGGGTTAAGGTCACCAGAAACAGTTCATCAAAGCGTTCTGACTTGCGTTATTTATGCGCAAACCCCATACATTCATTATACGTATATGACATTAACATGGAGAGAGATGTTTGTTAACATAAATGCCTTTTCTTTTAATCTACAATTATAATAATAATACTTAGTTATGTAGGGCTGTTTCTTTATTTTCTTCATGTTGTTTAATTGTTTTATTCTTTTACTAACAGATAAACATGTACAGAAAAAGAGGAAGAGCTAAAGAAAAAGGGAATTATAATGATTCAAAGCTAAACGTGTAGAATGCAGAGAAAGGAAATGAGAGCGAGAACTGTGGGTTGTGTGCTGTGTGCTGGGGAGATGGACAGATGGGTGAATGAACGGTTTGTTTGAGTTACTGCTGCATGTTGTCACATATGGATCCAGGCCACCCCATTCTTCCCTGCAAATGTCATGTTCCATCATCGTCAAGGGCAACACGATATCACATACGCACATACACACTAACCCCCACATCAAAGCTACCTCTGCATTTGTCTGCATGTTATTACAGGCCTGTAGACATCCAGTTATGTGGTAAAGTGCATTAGCCTAACGTGAAGATTAATAGTGTACATAATGAATGACCTGAGAGTGTGCAAATGTGGGCGCTGTTTTCATCAGTGTGTTTTATAGACTTGTTTTCTGCGCCTGCTGGGTCCCTGATGATCTGACTCAGGTGGTCAGATTGTGTCTGCTCTCAAAACCCCGTCGGATCGGATACAGGACGCTTTGGCCTTGTTTACCTCTGGTAGTAACATCCGTCTCAGGGATTCAGTCACTCGAGTGTTAAGCTGAAGTTTAGGTCATTGTTGATTGACAGGTGAGTGGGCGTTCCTTTGCACCATTAGCATTTATACTACGAATGCGATTTTTCATGTGATCCGAATACCGGGCCATCGTGTCACAAAATAATAGATATTCAATAAAAATATCTTTCCTGCGAGTCAGAGCAGCCGACATAAACTCTAATATATTGAACCAAATAAAGCTTGGCATAAAAAGTCAAG